>UELX01001927.1:0-36550 GCA_900480035.1 Eupelmus urozonus
CCCATATTATAAAAAGAAACTATTGGGGGTTGATTTTTTTACTTTTGACCTTAAGCTTCTTAATATAGTGGAAGATAAGCGGAATTATTAATTATTCCCATGATAAAATTTATGACATAATGATTACAATTTTTAATAAATATCATTAATTTTTAACAGACTAATTACTACAATTTTTCAATTTTATATTAATATTTTTATACTAATAATTATATGTCTCTTCTCTTAATATATGTTTTCATATATGCCTATTTGACTTTCCTTCTGTCTATTATTGACACAATGCACCTAATACCTACACAACCTATCTGAACTGATTATGGAATAACATAAATAAAATCAAAAGACTATAAACCAAAGAAAACGTTTGCAATACGCCTCAAACGAAAAGCAAAAAAATCATCCATAACAGAACACAGAGACGAAGAAGCCAAAAATAAATCTTCACGACAACAATAACCATAAACAAAAAAACAAGAAGAAGCGAACCAAAAAAACAGCTTTCATAAAAGCTACCGCAGATACCCACCGAGTCCTTCGACGACTGCCTGCCGTCCTCGCTGTCTACGGACAGCTGGCTGAAGAATCTGTGCTCAACGCTCATCATCTTCGCCGCTGGCTCTATGACACAGTCCACTCTCTCAGTCTTACACTTGTTCACCACCGTCGAAATTAACACGAAAGGCAAGTCGAACAGTCAAGCCTACGTTATCAGTCTCAATGCACTCTTCTACCTCTAGCTAAAGCATCGCTCACTTTTTCCAAGCTCTCTCTTCCGGCACTTCATCCCCAGCCGCTGGCCCGACGTTCGCCGAGCATCTTGACTCGATTCCCACTTCTTTTTTTTTTCACTTTCCTGCAATGGAGCGGTAATTTCGGGGCTCTTAGTTACAAGTTTCATTTCAAGCTCTCCGGGCCATCGAAGCTTTAACTGAGGGCTTTTGGGCGAGTTATAACACGACGTTGTTTAAACGTTCGCACGCGCGCGTTTGAATAGTCACCTTTTCTCCGGGCTTTGGGATTGCGTAAGAGAGTCGGCGGGAGGATGCACGTGAGTTGATTGTTTCGCGTTTTACGATCGAGCGGCGTTTGAATGACGAAGGGGTTAGCTAGGACTGTTGTTTTTGACGTTGTTTTGTGGGGAAAGCTGCACGGATTTATCCCAGATACGCGCGGGAGATAATAAACGATTGAATTTTTTTGTGAACGTTCAATCTAAAAACATGAGAATGCAGTTTAACATACGATTTTTCTCACTTCCAATCGAATTGCACAGCAGGACGGTGTCGCGCGTCAGTGTCTGGCCAGGCACGAGCTTTATCCACTTATAGATAGATTTTCTTTGATTGGAAAATGCATGTTTAGGATTGACCGATAAGTGAGTGACAATTTTTTGTAGAAAAATATAAAATTTAACAATTCTTTATTTTAATGAATGATTTTTTAAAGATTATTAATAAAATTATGTATTTTCAAAGCTTTTCAAAATAACTTAAGAGTTTTTTGTTATTTTAAGTATACTTTTCAGAAATATCGTGGCTGGTCTCTGAAATTAGAATTTGTGTTACTTTGTATTTCCTCTCTTTCTGTTACGAATTAATAGTATATTTGCTTAGCGTCCATTATCGTAATTGTTTTAGTCCAATCAACTTCAATGAATCTTTTCTTAACTTTATGATTTATTAATTACAATTAGTACATGCTCACTTCTGACAGCCAACTTTTCACGGAAAAGTAATAACTTGTATGAAAATATATCTCACATGTGAAGTGAGCGGATAAAGTTTTAACTAGTTTTCTAACAAGGACGAATCGTTTTAATGAAGTTATTCACGGTGATAATGTAATTAACGTCCGTACCTTTTTACATGAATATAAAACGTTAAATATTGGTTATCATGTTTCATAGTGTGTTAAACCGCTTTTAGTCTTTTATTCCTAACATTTAAAATTTTATTGTACAATTAAAATGTTACAAAGACACATTTGAAACTTTACCCTACAATTAATACGTTTACAAAGATTTCAAACTTTATCATAAATCTATTAACCTCAGCCATAAAAAAACAAAATAATTCAACATCACCACAAAAACTTTCCTCCCTACCCAAGCCAATCATCAAACGCCTCCTACCTCCAACTCTCCACCCCAACCCCATTCAAAAAATCATTTACGCGTCCTAAACAAAAACGGCCTCCACCCAACCACCCACGCACCACAATAACACTTCAACCCCCGAAAAAAAAGGAGAAAATCACCCCGTCACCTCATTCCTTACCCCCATCGCGCTGCAATTCCGTATAATACAAAACTTTGGCGCGCCTGTACGCGGAAGCAGTTGCCTCGCTCGTAAAGTCACATACACACGCGCGCGGGCCGAGCTTTCCGCCGCAAGTTCGCGCCAAGGACGAGGCGGCCTCCTTTTCTCGAGGCGCGCGCGCGCGCGGCAGATGGACAAAAAGGTTAAGTGGTCGCGCGCTGCTGGCCGCGCCGAAAGTTTCGGCTCCTTCTTCTCCGGGGGAATCTTTTCTGCGGCTAACGGAGATGCTTTTAGACGCGCTCTCGCCTTGGCCGGTTGTTTAGTTACGTTCCGAAGGTATCGATAAGTTGGGACTTTTTTTTTTAAGCGAGAGCTTTTAACGCCGCGGGTGGGATTGGGTTGGAATTTTTTGAAGGTTGGAGGGGCTTTTGGGTTTGGTGGGAGGAACGCGTGGCTGTTGAGTATATGTTGTTGTTTATTATGAAAGATAGTTGATTGTTTAGTATTGTGCAATTGTCAGTGCTGTCTTTTGAATTTTGGTATTTATTTTGATTCAATAGAAGTTTTTAATGAAATGACAAGTTTTATGATTACTAAGTAAAAAATGTATTAGATAATAATCAAAAAGAAAACTAATTATGTTATTTCAGCCTTAACAAAACGCATCAGCAATTCAAAAAAGAAACAACATTACTAACTACAACTCAAAAGTAAATTTACACACGACCAATCCCACCAAAACCCAAACTCTCCCATCTCCCCACTGAAAATTCCACTTCACCATAAGATCACCAACACCTGCATCACTCATCGCCGTCACAATTCACTTCCGCGTTCAAAAAACCCAACTACCTCACACCCACCTTCCGCCCATTCTCTTCCACAAAACCAGCCTCTCCCGCGGTCGTTACACCACTCTCGAGCTTACGTAAAGAAAAAAAAAAACGAACGCGAGCGCGCACTTCTTCGCATCCGGTTAATACTCGCGAATGTACCGGCTTTCTGTACTCGCGGTTCCGCGCTCTATCAGCCGTGCCGCGAGTTTTAAATTTAGCCGCGTGACTAAGGTCCTCCTCTCCCTCTCTTTCTGCGCGATAGTTTGTAAAGCTCGCCCCTCTCACTTGCCGAGCTTTTCCTCATTCCATTGGAAATCACGAAGAAAGAGCTGATACCGAAATTTTGGAACGGCTATGTTGTGTTTTTGCTTCGCTGCGAAATTGAGCTTGCGATCTTTTCGATGTGTGCTGCTGGTAGGCTGGGAGTGTGGCGGTCGCGGGCTTTTTTTGGGATTCGGTGAGACGCAGTTGGGTATTTTTAAGTGGCGAGTTTTTGGGTTTACGATGGGAAGTAGGTCTGCTAGATCGCGCGGAGTAGTTTAATGCGCGCCGGGTTTTGTGAATTGTGCGTTTGTTGATGTTTGGTGCATTGGTTGGAGATTTGTTTTTTTTTCTTTTTTTTATGTGCTATTAATTGATGTATTGGAAAAGTTATGCTTTAGTATAATTTTTGATTAAATATATATTGAGCCGTTAAAAAATAGGGATAGATATTAATTGAAAAATTTTACTGTATTGTGTAATATTGAAGTTTCATAGCAATTTTTAAAAGATTTATACTACATTGAATAACCATAATCAATTAGATTCGTAACAGAAAGAAATTCAGAACAATAATGAGAAATAAATCTGTTTGTTTATTTCATGATTGCGTACTAATCGGGAATTCAGTTCCGAGTTTTCAATGTCTATCGATGGCTATGTTTTTTTAAAGGTATGATAATAATAACAACTTAGATAGTTTTAGTTTTAATATAGAAGTCACAGCGTCAATTCATAACTTGATCTATTTCTGGATTTGTTAGCAAAATCAGTTTTTCGAAGATCAATATTGAATGAGCAGAAATGAAAACGAAGACCGTATTATTTATAGGAATAATTGTTTGACTTGATCTATCTGATAAAATGTTGATTGAGACGAAAAGTAAATAAAATATTTGAATATTCGTTTTTTTTTTAATTTTTATATTTTTAAAATAATTGTTTTCATATACATATCATTAATTTTATTACGTGCATTTTATTTAAATCTTTGTATTTATAATGATCAAAACAAAAAATTTGAAAATCTAGCGTAAAATTGATAGCTACACAAGATTAACTTTCTTTATACTTTGTGACTTTCTAATATTACTGTATTTTGATTGTAGCAAGTATACAACATAGTAAAAAACAAAATTTTATCTTTCCAATATTACCAATATTTGTTATTAAGGTGAATCAATTAACATATTTTAAAATAAAATTATTTAAAAAAAAGTATACTTATGGTGGTTAATTGGACATAAAAAATCGACATTAAAAGATGAAGTAATTCTTAAAAAAGAAAACTTTACAACTAAGAGTAAAATGCTAAGTTAAATATCTATGAAAGAAATTTATGAATTTAAGTATTTTAATACAGCTGTATTAAAAGTTGCCACAAGGCACTAGAGCCTTATGACAACTTTATTTTATTAAGATGTTTTAAAGTAATTAATAAATTTTGATACATGAAATTTAATTTTTTATAAGGACTTGATAGCCGTTTTAAAAGCTTTACTTTGCTGAAGAATTTTAAAAGTTAGTAATATAATGATATTTTAATATTGAATAAATTTATCTTTTTATAATTCATTAATTTTCTTATTGTCACTTCAATAATTATTGTAAAACTGAATAAATACTAACTTACTTCAACTTTCCTCCCAACTACAAGTGTTAATATTACCCAAAAAACCTTACGCGACCCCCTCAAGCGCCAATAAAACCCGGCTCTACAGATCCGAACCACCTTAATAGCCTTAAAGCCACTCAAATGACGGGGATCAACTCGATCGGCCGAAAAGCTAGCAAGAGAAGCCCTAAACGGCAAACCCCAGGGAAAGATTTGTAAAATACATCACGATTCTATCGGGACACTGTTTTTCTTACTTATGCAAGTCTATTGTATCACCCAGAATCGGGGGGTGGAGGACTAAAGTGGCAGGCAGCTCATGCGAACCGAAGGGAAAAGAGTGGCTGCCACACTGCTTCTCTCTCTCTTTCTCCTAGCAACAACCTGTTAGAATCGTCCCCGAAATAGCTTTATCGCAGCAGCTCGGGCGCGTGTGCGCGTCTCGCCAGGCGAGATCAAAACAAGCTTTTGTTTACGTGTATTGCCCGCGCCCTCCCCCGCACGTCTGCCCGGCCAAGCTTGTTTATTTGTAATGAGAGATTTGAATTTTATGGTGCGAGATGGGAGGATGGCTGCGGGCTTTTGAAGGATTGATTTTATGGGATTTATCGATTGATTGAATATTTTAATGGATGCGGAGGAATTTAATGGGGATTGATACTCGGGGAGTATGGTTTATAAACAATGGCTGGTTTGACCCGGGAGTGATGTTGGAGGTACGTTGGAATTTCCGTGATTTGAAAATACGGGTTTCCGAAACGGAGGGATTGGTATGCTGGTGTTCTTTCTGAAGTGTTGAGTGGGATAAACCCTCTAATAATATTATAGTGCAGTTTTAGAGTAAGTGCTTTATGATTTATACATATTTTTGCCCCTTTCTAAAATATTAACTTAATTTTCAGATTTTAATTTATGAAAACGTTTGTAAGGATAATAAAATAAAATTAAAATTTTTGATTACTTTGGTTATTAAAAGAATTTAAATTTAAATAAATACCAAATATTTAGTTCAAGTACTATCAAAATTAATATTTTTCGTGAAACTTTTGAAATCCAGTTTTATTTACGTACATTTTTGCTCAAAAATTTAAATTCAGAGTTCTCTTAAATCACATTAAATTTTTAGATCCCCTAAAGTCAAGAAATTTCATAAAAAGACTTATGAAATTTCTCCAGGGATCTTAAAGGATCTCTTATAAAAGTATATATATACTGCATCAGAAAATTCATTTTATTACACTGCGAGATTTAAATAAGATAAAATTCTGAATAGAAGTTTTTTCCGCAGATTAATGAAAAGGCAGAAAAGTTATTATAGTTATCAAAATTTAAGAAGTATTAATTCACTGTAAATTTACTTTTCACTTAGCTTTATTACAATTTAGTGAATCGCAATTAAATTATAGTAAAATTACAATTAAAAATCGATAAAATTTAATTTAACAAATCTCTCTTATCAGCCATGCCTAAACAGTAGATAAAGACATAGTCCAGTAAGACATAAAATATTTTCATACCTCCTCCTCATAGTTACATTTAACTAACTCTCAACCTCCAAAACATTTAAATCTCCAAAACGCTCCATTAACCAGAAAAAATCAAAAAATTTTACAAACCACCTCACCCCTATCACCAATCACTGCAAAACTACTCAACCCTCCCAACCCTTACTACACCCTTCAAACCCGCACCATCACCTCATCCAAAAATCGCGCACGTGCTCACCCAACGCAACACGCACGCGTTGCAAGCTCCGTTTTTTCGCCCGCGCTTCACCCCCGTTTCAGGGGGAAACGAGAGAGAGAGAGAGAGAGATCAAGGAGACGGCCTTGGGGGGCCTCGCGGCTTAGGGATATAACGCAGCTCAAGGCTACACTGCGAGGGGGAAGCGCGCGCGCTCTTTGCTTCTTTCGCGTCTGAAGCGCGGGTAGATTTCGTATTAGAGGCTATGGGGAGGAGAACGACGAAATAAGGTGGAAGAGAGAGAGAGAGAGAGAGAGCTTCGATGGCCGTTGGAGATTTTGTATTTCTTTTCTCGGGGCGCAGAGGTTGACGCCTCGGTTATCGGATTTGCTGATGGCTGGTTTTGCAGGGGCGGCGCGCTGCCTTTGTCGGAGTGCCGGGAAGTGATTAGTTTTGAGCTGGGCTTTTTGATGGGGAGAGCTTGAGTTCGTTAGTGCTGGTGGGAGATGATTTTTGTAAATTATCATGCGTATTGGATGTGATTGTTTCAGCAGATGTGGATAATTTCAAGTAGAATAGGGTGCGTTTAATTGAGTGATCAATTCCGAAATTCATTCGTGGATTTTGTTGAATTTTTTGAAAAAATGAAAGAAATTTATATGCATTGAATACGCGATTAAATCGTGTAATATTTGGTAAGCTTTTTTATGTGAGCTTTATTTCAGTTAATATTTTAAGCATTGAGGAATTTAACGATTGAATGAGTTTTTTAAAACAAAAATAGTTTTAATTACGAAAGTTTCTTGCTTTTTCGCGTGCAAGAAACTTTTAAACGAATGTTTTAATTTCAAAACTGCTTTGAGCTTCAATAATAGTTTGACTAACTATTTTGATATATAAGTTTTTTGTCTGTTAATTAGGAACTATAACAATGTGATTGTAATAATAAGTAAATTTGAACATATAAAGTAACAAATTTCGTCAGTTCTCTTTAATCTACTACTTTAAATGGAAAATTTTTTATGTAAACATTTTTAAACAAACTTATTTATTTAATTCTCTATCATAATAAAATTATACTAGCCTCTTTTTTTAATGAAAAATTATTTTTATAAATTTCTTCTACACTGTGAATGAACTTTATATAAAAAATTGTAAAATAAAATTATTGTTTTTGCATAAGTAAGTAACTTTACGATAAAATTATTTTTAGCATATCATTTATGCAAGAAAATAAATGAAAAATCCATACTAGCTGATGGAAGTCTTTGAACTTAGTTACTTAGTTTATTTTATTAAAGTAAAAATATGCTGATAATATAATAAGCATAATATTGAATCATGAAGTCTATTAACATCTTATGAATATATTTATTATAAACAACAATAATTTTAATAATCACGAATCAGAGATTATATTACTTTTCAAAATCATATTAATATTACAGTTTTATAAAAAGGACCTCAAAAATTTTAATAAAAGAATTGGATGTGAATAAAAAGAGTTTTCATTATAAAAATTTCCAATTTCTGTATTTTAATCTAAAAATAGCGTTTATCAAGTTCATTACTGAGCAAAATTTTTTTTACTAATTAAAACATTCATTAAATACACATTAGTTTTAACTAAGACTAATTTTCTTTGTTAAACATTCAAAGATATAAAATTTGTAAATTACAAAATCATTAAAATTATTTACTGTGATACTCTTTTTCAAAACTGAATTTAATCCAAATGAAACGAAAATCACCAAACAATAGCATTACACATCATGAAACAATCAATAATCCTCTTAAACATACAACAACAAAAATCAAACCCTCCTCTGCGCCACTCTCAACCCATCTCCCACCATTCACCAGACGCCGGCATCAAGACACCCTCCGCCCTCCAGCCCACCACCTACATCCCCAAATCTCCAGGCAGCAGCCGGCTCAAGATCGCGCCACCCCACCAACCCACCTCTCAGCCCCTACAACCCTAACCTCACCATCACTTACCCTTTCAGTCCTACAACCAAAAGAAAAAAAAACGCCAGTAGCTTCTCGATCGACGCACTATCAGCTGCTCTCCTCACACAGTAAAACGAAAAAAAAACACCCACGTTAACCAGGCAAAAGCCCAACTGTATAACTCCGTATCCTGGGCGGCGAGCTGCCTGCGTGCGCTCGCTGGCGTAACACGCCTGATACTGGCCCGGCGGCTGCTGCTGCTGCTGCTGCTGCGGCTGCTGCTCTGGGGGGGTGATCGATCCCCCCAGCGCTCGGGCGCGCACGCCGGCGCGCAATTTAATGCCGGCGCCGATTGCGCGCAGGCTCGGGCAACAGCAGCCGCCGAATGCCCTTAGACTTTCCCCTACTCCCCTCTCCACTTGCTCGTCCCTTGCGAAGAAGAGCTCCTGTTGCCACGGGGGAGAGTCGCCCTGAGTTTTCGGGCTCGTGCTGTCTTCTTCCTTTTTGAGCTGGAGGAGGGAATATATTATGGAGGGAGAGAGAGAGAGAGGAAGATTTTTTGTCTGAGGGTTGGAGTTGGGAGGTTATTGTAATTTGAGGGTGGGGGTGAAAATTCGGAATAAATTGATGGGTTTTTGAGGGAGGTGAATGGTTTTTCGCGATTTGAGAGGCTGGAGGTGAATTTTCGGGTGGATGGGTGTTACTGTAGGGATTTGCAGTTGGGTCGAGTGAATTTTTTAAAGGGCTTGTACCATTGCAGTGTAAATTGTAGTATTCGGGAAACTTGGGATTATTTAAGAGTGATTATTTTTTCTATTTGAACAAAGAATTTAAACAAACGGATTAAAGCAGTATTTAAAGCTTTATTTGAGAAATTTATAATACGATTTTTACTAAATTATATTTTTTTAATGAACAAAGCTGCTTTTAACTCTAGGGTTTAATTTTAATAAAAGTAAGAATTACTAAATTCATAAATTTAAATAGAATAATATTTTTTTTAAATGGAATTTTGCAGCATGACATCTTATAATATTTTAATTTTACATTCTTATTATTGATTTCTTTAGAGTCAATATTTATACGTACTTTATAGAATTATAAGAAATATTTAAGAAAATTATAGAAAACGGTTGAAAAACTAAATTAAGAAAATGGCTATAAACCAGAAAAATCAATAATACCTAATAATAGATTATGTGTCAATATGAAAATTTTATTAAGTATTAATCTTCCGTTGATGTCACTTCAAAGAATTAAGGTCATTAGTATTAAATCAGGTCGGTAACGTTTTATATTTTTTCTTCCATGGAAATGGTGTTAATATCTGATAACTTTAAATATAATGCATAAAGTTTAATTTATTACAGAAAATTCTTTTAGCAGCTCTTTTGTAATATTATTAACTTTAAAGTAGCGATAGGTAGTAAAATTTCAATAATTTTAGCTACGTTAAATAATCGATATTGTAGTTTACCAACAACAAAGTAAAATAATATTATAAATTTTTTAATCTTAAAATATTATAAAATTTTAGCATCGAGTAGCACTTTATGAAGAAAATTGCTTTGGAAAATTCGATTTAATATCATTTTTGTAGTCACATCAAAGAGTATACGAAATCCTTAAAAAAATGTAAACACTCTTTGTTACACGTCAACGTCAAACAATATCAACGTTTTCATATCGCCAATCACCCTAAACCAATGCATTCTCGCAATCCAAAAAAAAATCCAACAACTTCACCATCGCAAACAATATAATCTCCCTCTTAATCCCCCAATTTTCCGCCTCACCCTCACTTTAAATCACACAAAACTCTCCTCTCCTCGCTACAAAAAGCATTGTCAAATCCTCCTTCCTCCACATCCTCTGCCTCGCGTAAATCAAAAAAGTCGACCTAACTTTCCAAAGCTGACCCACACGCGCACAGTCCACAGCCGGTATTAAAACTCTCCTCCAGGCAATACGTAGCCCCATCGGCGAGCGGCTAAAACAATATTGGAACTCCTCGCTGGTGTTCCTAAGACTTGGCTAATGATGACGGAGGGATCCTCGGGGGAGAGCGCAAGGATGGCAAATGGATTTGCGGGACAAAGGTGATGGCGATGTCAGAAGAGAGGATCGCGAGGAAGAAGAATGCGTGCCGTGGGGAAAAGAGAGAGAGAGAGAGGAGAGAATTTTCGTTCGAGGAGAGGAAATTGCGAGGAGGAGCGGAGCGATCGGCCGGAGAGCTGGATTCTTTTTTTGCTCGAGCTGCAGTGCTGATCGATAACTGCGGGGGCAAGTGAATTGCGGCTTTTGTAATGCGATTATTGGGGATGTTAGGAGCTATTGTTTTAATAATTGAAGTCTGGGCTGGATTTTGATTGGTTACTGTCGGATGCTGGCTGTTTTTTTGTGATGTTTGGAGGGAATAAAGCTGGTTTCGTCGCTGACTGTCATAGGTAATAGGTAGAAAGAAAGGAATATGTGGTAATCAAATGTCATATACGCAACGAAGAAACATAAAGGAATTCATGAGATGGGCTGTTATATGCTGTATGATAATGTGTAATGAATTGATTTGTGTAATTCACTTTGCAAAATTAAAATATCAATCTATTATTTTTCTAATAATTATAATTATACCAAGATAAATCGGTGATAAAAAATTAATATAATTATCTTTTTCTGTATAAACTATTTAGCTGCAGCTTTAGAGTCTAAACTTTAAACTATGTTAGTAAAGTTTAGTTAAGCTTTATTTTATCATTTTTCACAATACCAGTAAATTAGTTCAAGGGTGCTAACATTCTATTTCAAAGAAAAAGGAAATACTATAGTATTACTGTGAAATGAAGACCTTAACAGTCGGATGTACTGTAATTTTAACTATGTCAAGTTTTTCAGATTTCTTTTTTGTATGTCACTCTTTTGTTTCAGAGGCAGAAAAAACGTTTTTAACTAAAAGCGCAAAGTAAATTTAAACTATATTAATATAAATTACACGTTAAGCCACGTCTGGAAATGGATAAAATGAACTATTTTTTTTAATTCCATTCTTTTTTATTTACTTATTTTTCTTTTTCCTTTAGTTCCACGAAACCACTGAAAAGACTTCTTAGCTCATCTATTATATACGTAATCAGCTTATAACGAAAAAAGAAAAAAAAACAAAATAGAAGAAAAAGGTAATAAAAAAATCATTGGGGTAATTCAATTATAATTCTTTTAAGTTAATTTTCTTATGCGTTTTTATACATATTTTGAAAATACAAATTTCTCATTAAGAAAATTATTTTCTTTTTAACATTTTAGAAATTTTTCGTATGGGAAGTAGAAAACTTTTTTTAATTCATCTTTAATAAGTATACAAAATAAATGTAACTGTTCAATTAACTAAATTAAAGGATATCTTCGCATTAATTATCTAACGCAAACATTGTAACAACTTCCATATCAGATTAAAATACAAAATAGAAATAATTGAATTTTAATTTTATAACCAATCAAGTAAGAAAACTCGAATATGCGCGGTATAAAATCCACCAGTCCGACTTCATTAATTCACATTCCTGAAAAATCATTTTTAATACCAGAAGGATAAATTAAATGCGCCGGAATCTCCGGAGTCCACAGAAATTAAAAAAATGTCCTTACACTACCCAATCCTCATTAAATCTAAGCGTTTATCCTCATTTGAATAAAGCTTAATTCCAATGCGCGCGACAAAAGGAATTCCAAGGCAGCTCTCGCACAGAGGCGAGATAAACGAGTGAAACATTATGCAAAGCGAAGGTAAAAAAAGAAGCGAAAGTGCAGGAAATACAGGAAAAGCAAGCGCGAGAGAGAACGAGACGGAGAGAGTGTCGGAAAGGGGCGTGGAAGAATATGGGGAGAAGCAAGCACCGGCAGCGCGTGAGAATGGTATCGATCTCATTCTATCCAGGCGGCCAAGAGAGAGAGAGAGAAAGAGAGAGAGAGAGAGAGAGTAGCTATACTGCGGAGGTGTCGAGTGAATAGATGCTGCACGCCGGAAGAATGCTCGCCTTTTCTCATATAAGCTGGGAGCTGTATATATAGACAGCTACAGTTGCGGTTTCGCTCCTACAGGACGCCGGTGTCTGAAAACTTCCGCGAAAGTTGGTTTATTTCGCCGGGGGGCGGCTTTTTGAGTGTCTTATTTAAAGTTTTTTTGCGCTCGCCGGTTGCAGTTACGTGCCCCGCATAATTCGACGCTTATTGAATTTTTTGCTGTATTTAGCCTTGCCCGTACGTACACTCCCGTGTGCTTGCAAGCTTGCATGTGTACGCGTATACGAGCACTTTCCAGGGCCGCTGATGACTTTGTAATTTGCATGCGGAAACGTGCTCCGGCGGGGCAGCGCGATAACGGCCGTCGCTCTCTGGTTAATTTTTGCCAACTGCTTTTTCTGCCCGGTAATCGTGCCGAAGAGCTTTTTGAGCTTCTCGATGATGAATTCCCCGGCGCTACTGCCGCCCGGCCATGCGCGGAATTGGCTCTGGCGAAGTTTTAAAAAAATTTTTTTCAGAAGCCCTCGGGTGAGATAAAAGTTTAATTAAATTTGGCCGTGCGTGCGGACGGTGTTTATTGAAATTAAAACTAGGCGTTTTATTAAATTGCGGGTTTTTAAGTAGAAATTGCCGAGTTTTGACGGACGAATATTTGTGGCAAAATTTAGATTCGGTATAGTAGACAGTTATTGATTTTATTAATCTGCCTCTCGTTAAACCAATAGTTTATGAAATTCAATAAACTATTTAACGGTGTTATATATTTCTAGTATTACCGACTATATTCTCATTGTGGCTTTTTAACTATTGAAAAAATGTATTTAATAGTTAAATGTAATGGTTTAGTTATATTCCGCGATGAAATGCTCTGAATTTGTGTAAAATTTCGAGTTAATATTTTGGATATTGTCTAAAAGTAATAATTGAAATTTTGTTAATGCTTAAAAAATTTTGTTCAAATGCAATTCTTGTAGACACTTGCAAATTGACTTAGAATTTCAACAGCGGTATCATAAACAGTGAGCAACTATATTATATATTTGCATATACAAACATACTTTTGATAGTAAAAAATATCTTGGCCGCTAAAAATTAACTACGGCACCTCCTTAATTAACAAATCCAACCAAACTGACTAACGTTATTTCTCAAAAGAGCAATATAACCCAAAATTCCCTCGCATCCATTAAAACAGCGTGTAAAATTATCGCGGTATGCGCACTTACGGGACATTTAACGCGCGTCTAAGTAAACACAGCGCGGCAAGCGCTAATCCTCAGCTTGGTCCGGCTGCACCGAAAATTCGCCAGCCTCTGGACAACGACGGCGAAGGCTGTGTTGGAGCCGATGCGGCTATTTCCGGGTTCTCGCGGATAAACAGAAAATAGACCGAATGTTCTTTCTCCCACTCGGCGCGCTCTACGGTTTTGCTCAATGGAAGCGATGACGGCTCGCCCGGTGGTAAAACTGGGTCCGTGTTGACTGTGATTTTATGCATATTTTTTTTTTTAGTCGATTTTTATGTTGGGTGTTTAGTGTGGGAGATGTGCTGCTGTTTTATTGACTTTTAGTTGCTATTTGTGATGATTAATTCCTTTTGATTTATTCAGGTTTACTTTATTATTTGACAGTGAAAAAGTGAAACTGAACAATGAGTGTGAATACTTTATTAAATCATTTACATGGGGTTATTTTTAAAGTAAAAGTAATGCGCGGAACAAAACTTTGATCGTTTTTCCAGTAGTTTTTATTCTTTCGGTTTGCCTTACAATAGCTCATTGAGCGTCCTACTTCTTTTATAGCCAGTACAATGAATTCAACTTTTCTATTTTTTCTTCAGTTATTAAATTAAACTTTTCTGTTAGCGTTCTATTATACATAGAAATAGTATTTATCAAAACGTTCTAATCATGCAGAATTCAAAGCACCTAACATCCGCATCTTCAGTCAAAAATAAAAGCATAAAAAAAAATCTACCAATCTCCACTCCACACTATCTCCCAGAGGCACTATCCGGAAAGCCATCCTCAAATCAATCAACAATTACCCTAATTTCAGCGCATCGATAACGCCATTCCACATACATCCATCACTCTCCTCATCACAACGCGTAAAATCAAAGCTCGCAGCCGTACAACAAACGATCCCCCCCCTCATCCCTCCCCTAGTCCGTCGACATAATCTACGTATTTGGCTCGACGAGGGCCCATCGCTCCGCGTATCTCACGCATTTAGAAGCGCCGTGCGTGCGTCGTCCGGGGAGTCAGCCCCGTGACGTCGGCGTCGCGACGCCAGTGACGTCGACGACCTCTCCTCTCTCGCTCTCTCCTCAGCACGTGACTATCTGCCTGATCTTTTTCATTCTTTCGCGTCCACCCCCGAAGACGCCTGGATTCTATTTAATTTGTCGTTTACTCCGACAGGCGCGTGTGTAGCCTGACGTCACGATTCCGCGCGCGAGCTTCTTTTTTTTTACGCTCCGGCTTTTGCTCGATTTCGTCGCCTATTCGGCGTCGCTTCCGATGCGCGCCGGCTTAATTAGGAGCGCGAACGAGCGGCCAAAGGAGAATGCCGCTCGCTGCTTTTAATGGGAAACTGATTGGCGCGCGATTATTCGGGAAACTGGCCTAGGCTCGATGACCCGATAAAGGCGAGCTCTGGCTGCTCCGGCCTGCGAGGTTAATTTGCCTTTTAGCTTGGGTTGAATGCTCGATGGAATTTGGTGGAGGGTGTTGTGAGCGAGTGGTAAGCATGGGGATTGGTTTTTGAAATTATTTGTATTTTGTTTGATGGGTTTTTGCGAGAGTTGCATTTTTTTTAGTATTGGCTTGATTATAGTAAATCTCACGTTTATTTTTTTAGATTATCGCTGCTTCTTGTAATTTGAGTTTGAAGTTATTTTATTTAGAAATTTTCGAATTTGATTACGAATAATATATAATGTAAAGTAGAGAAATATAATATTAAACCCATTATTATATTGCAAATTAAAGAAAATATTTTGATTGTTGATTTAACATAATTAAATTAATCAATAAAATTCTTAATCTAATTTAACACTCCGGATACTTCATTACCCAAAAACAATCTTCAGCCAAAAAAATCCACAAGTTCAAAGAACCATTCCCCATCACTATATCCCCAGCCGTAACTCAGCCGCTCGCTAATCTAGCTCGTAAAATTACGTCGCCAAATTCAAAGAAAACAACTTTTTATATACTCTCTCGCGCCTAGGGATTAATCGTCGCGGCTCCCTACACCAAACCGTCCACGCCACCAGCAAGCCAAAGAGCAACAAACGATAATCCGAAGCCTCCACATACAATAACAAAAAGCCGGCTGGCTTCTTTCCTACTCCCTCCCGCCGAAAATCCAAAACGACAACATCGTCAGGCCGACATTAAAGCGTATCCGTCCGCAAGCTCGCCTAAAAGCTCAATAGAAACGCGGCCCTTAAAAATGCGGGTCAGACGATTTCGGGGGCGCAGGCGGGGAGCTTTTTCTCGCTATCTTCTAATAGCGCCTCGAGAGGCTTATTTTCAGAGCCCGCCGAGCGACGCCGTGTATAGCGACGTTTTATAGCCAGAGGAATTCGGAGTAAAGGTCTTTTGGATTACGCTCGAGATGCGTGTCTCTCCGATTTTCTTCTTTTTTTTTTCTTCGGCGTGGACTGTCTCCGTATTCGCTTCTCGCGCGAGAAAGAAGACGACGCATCTAGACGTTACGCTATATTTAAAGACAAGGATGGATAGCTAGTCGCGCGCCGCGCCGGCTGAAAGTATATAAAAGAAGAGAGATGGCGAATTTTCGTCGCGCGGTTTATTTTCGGTGGGCGCAATAAAAAATACGAAGAATTTCAAAATGATGACGTAAAGGATTCGAACTTTTTTTTCCCGGCGTGTTTTGGAAATTTCGTTGGCCCGCTAAGGCGACACGCGCTGAGCGCAAAGGCTCGTTGCTCTCCGATTGACGCAGAGACCGGGGGATTAAAGATTGCTGTTTATAAAAAGTCATATTTTTGGATGGAGTATCCTAAGTATTTTTACGGAATTCGAGATTTTTAGGCGAAGACGGTTTTGAGTTACGTAACGCGTTTAGGAAAGTACTGCGTTGTTTAGTGGCTAATTAAGAAACGACGCTTTGTCATAATAGTTAGTATAATGAGCCAATAAATTGGGGTGGGACTGTATTCCGTGAATCGGTGTTTAGTAAAGTGTAATTCTTCACATTCTCAGTTTTAATGATTATGATCTATTTCACTGAACCTCACTGACTGGGCAAACTAGTGCCAAAGTTTACAGCAGCGTGCCAAACGGATCTAATTCAGAAATCCGACACAACTAAACCCATCTAAGCACAGTCGAAGAGACATATTCAATTTTAGTGTTACTTGGCACATTGGGCTACGTTATCCACGCATAACAATTACCGACTTCTAAGTTTGTCGCTTTTATCCCCTACGATATCAGCATCGTCTCTAAAACCATATAGCCTCAACAAGCAACGTACAAAACAACGGCTCGCTCGCTCCGGTTGGCAGCACTGCCAGCGCCATCTCTAAGACTCTCATTCATACCCCAAGCTCCTCTCTCTCATTCTCTACCGTAAACCTCACACCCAGACCCACGAAATCCGCATCTCCCGCGTTTACTCGCTCGTGTATACACCTCATATCTCTCTCCCTCTCTCGCGATGCATTCCGCGCTAAATTTACGATCGCCTCTCTTACCCCCACCACTTTCTCAGGAGTATGACGCGGCCGCCTGGTGGGCGAATCCGGAAACACTCGGCGAGCGTCGCTCGCGCCGCCAACCTGCGTCAATCTTCGACCTCCTCCGTTTCCGGCTGGCGAGCCAGCTACTCTTGATTTCCGGCGGCTTCTTCTGCTTTTCCCTTTTCGAGCCCCGGTGTCTTTCTCCTTTTTACACTTTCCGCTTTCCCACGGAGAGAGAGAGAGATGGATCGGATATCGCGCGCGCGCGCAGCGCTCTATTTCTGTTTGTTTTCTTTTCGAGCGCGCGCAACTGTGTCGCGACCGCGGCGAGTTAGAGGGTACGACCTTGAACGACGTGGCTGATGGGTGTTTGGTGGTGAGGATGGATTGTTTGGGTTTGCGGAGTGTGTATGGCTGGGGAGCAAGTCTGATGAAAGATCGGATGGTGATGAAGTCGGCAGAGTTTTTTCCATTTTTATATCGCGCAGGTTGGTTTAAGTGACGGAGGAAAGTTGATAAAACGATTTCGAACCGATTTTCATGGCGGTAAAGCTCGCAAAACGCCGGCAGAGAAAGATATTTGATCAACGGTTCGAAAAAACACAAAAATATTCACTCCCATTAGCGAGGAAGCTACACCACCCGCGAGCTTTCGCACTATAAATACACACCGCGAGAGAGAGAAACGCGCTCGGGCCAACTCAATAGCGCGATAAATATTCATACGAGTCCCTTTGCAAAGCCACGGCGTGGATTTTTCTATAAAACGAACAAGGCAGGCTTGAAACTCAATTTCAAGCTGTCAGCCTGAGCGCGCGCGCGGGCATTGAAAATCATTGGCAAAACGAATGCCGAGCGCAATAATGCGATTGTTCATTCGTCGCCTTGACACGAAGCGCGCTGGCAGAGGTGTAAAGCTCCGATATCTGTCCTTCCCTTGCGAGCGCGCGCGCGCGTGCACTTTCCAGAAATTTCCATGAACTTTCCCTGGGATATGTGTAATGCATGCAAGCTCGGTTGTGGATACGTGTACATTATCGGATATTTATTGAATGGTGGATTTTTTTTTTTTAAAGGATGGCTTTTTCTCCGACCGCGAGCTGAAGACGCGAGCTGAATAAATAAATGTAGGTGTATGGTGGGATGAACGAGAATGAGAAACTCGGGGTAGAAATAATTAAAAAAAAATAGAATTGATTTGAATGTCTTTGATTTTCTTTGGGATATTAAAATACTGAGCAAAATGAGAAAATTTTAGTTCAGTAATCATTCATCTAAATCTCATGAATATTAGAGTTAAAGAATAAAAATTATTCCCAATCATGAAACTTTACAAGACTGTTAAAAACGTATCAATACAACCCAGCTAATAACGCTCAAATCATCCTCACCCAAGCATCGGCGCAAAAAAACCGCCAACACAACGGAAGCACCCGTCCGTCATCCCGGCAGCGACAGATCTCCCACCTCGAACGAAAACAAAGTCTCGCTCTCTTTATAAATAAACACAAAACAACTATTTTCAAGCCGATCCCCGCGCTCGACTTGCAGCTCGAATCATCAACTTATGTCTCTGGCGCTCATTATCGCACTCGGCGAATATTTTCGCGACGTCAGCTCCTCGATGCCAGACACGAGCCGGAGCAATTTTTTTTAATTTTACGCATTGCCAGCCTAGTCAACGTCATTCCTATCTAGGCGCGATTTCTGCAAAAAGAGAGAGCAGACGGCCAGGTGGCAGAGTGACTGCAGACTTTCTGAGTGGCTAATTTTGGAGAAGACGAGGAGGAATGTTATGCGTCTGCTGGCTGACTAGCGCGAAGTTTTTGCGAGCGAGCGCGAGCGAGTTTAGCGTGGATTTTGGGAGTGAAGTTGAGCGCGCGAGGAAACGGTAGAATTTCGGGGTTGTGTAATGACGGTTCATAATGGTTGACTTTGAGTAACGTGCTACTATTTTTTTTTTTTTTTTTTTTTCATTTTATTTCACTTTAGTTTCATTGCGGAGCTATTGTGTTTTTAATTAATTGTAAGGATGATTTGTTGGATAAGACAAAGAAGTCAAGAAGACAAAGAGTTTACATAAACAAAGCAAAATATAAATAAATATTACATACACTTTGTGATCAATTTAAATAGCGTTTTCTAAAAGTCGTCTAACCGTACTCGCCATGTAACTACTTATTTTACAATAATTGCTACCATTTTCATTAAGTAACTTTATTATATAACTATTTAAGAAACCAACCAGCAAACAACATCCCACTTAAAAAAAAGGAAAAAACAACGACGTTATTTCTTCAAAAAAAAGCCCAAGTCAAACTATCCCAAAATTTCGGAAACATCGGAACGCAGAGGCAAAAAGTTCCGTCGCAGTGCGTCGAATTAGCACGAGCGCGCCGCAAGACCTCGTTTTCCTCAGCCGCTCGTGAGCGTGTTTATCCCCGACGTCACGAACCCAAGAAGAAGACGGAAGCTCGCTCCGCGCGCGCGTGTGTGTATACGTGAAACTCCCGGCTCATTCATGAAACTCTGCCGAACTTCGCACGCGCTGCGAATGGCGTCACGCCGGGAAATGCGGATGCGAGGATAGAGCTTTTTTTCTGAGAAAATTTTTGCTTCACGCTGAGAGCTCTGGTTGCAATTGCGATGCTTTAGGGATGGCGAGAAAAGTTTTGTTAGGGCAGAAGGTTAAGTCTTCAATGTAACATGGCGCGTGGAGGATCAAAGCTCGGTTCGATTCTCGGGAATTGAATCTACGCAATTCGGATACTTTCGATTTCTAGGTGCGCATTCATCAATTATACAATATAATTGACGAATGCTTTGTTAATTAGAAGAGTAGAATGTTTGAACGACTTTTCTTCGAAACTTTAATAAGCAATTCGTGGTAGTGAAATTAAACGCATTTACGAAATACCGCAGGGACATAACTTGCCGCGGGTTTGTCAAAGCTTTAGGTCAGCGTGCACGCGATCAATTGGGCAGAATTAAGCGGATCAATCGCTACTAAATAGCAACTCAATGGCCGGTCAAACGCGACATTAACGCCGACGCTGACGCCCCGCGGACTCCACGCTTGGACGGCTCAACGAGCGCGCTGCGTTAATTATCTGGCTGCAAGATGTGAAAGTGTTACGGTTTAATTACTTCTATTGATCTTATTTCTTGCATGAATGATGTAGATATTGCTATTTGTGAAATAAATTTATTAATGGTTATAAATATTCTTGATAAATCGGAATTGTTCTAAAAATGGTTGTTGGCTATCGATTTCTGAATTCACAAAGTATAGCGTGTTTCTCGAATTTCCTGCTGTTTTTAGCGAGTAATTATATTTAAAAAAAATTCTAAATTACGAATTCTAACTCTATCGGTTTTATTTTTAACTCACATTATTTACGTGAATAAGAAAATAGACTTTTAGAAATCCTTTTATTTATATATTTTTTAAATTTTATAATTTACGCTAAGAAAAACAATATATTATAGAAAACGCTTCGCTGTAGTCCCAAGTTATCCCCTATGCCAAGAATATCCGTTCAGTTGTTTTTCAGTTTGCGCGCAATGTATTGTATATATTGTAAGCTTCGTACCAACAAGGAGCAACTTTGATGGCCATTGTGATGGCATTATTATTCTCCAAATAGACATGTAATTGTTCTCGATGAATCTCTGCAAAGTTAAACTTTTCATTTTATCTAAATATATATTTATAATACCTCAGCATTGGAAACTTCGAACTTTATGCAATGTTATTATTAGAAAGTTACAATTCCTGTAATAATATGATACTATTTTCATTTCACGTTATATGGTGTTTGAATTCAGTAATTTATAGTTAGGCAGTTTATCATTAAATACATTATATAATATATTGCTACATTTAAAAGTTGATTTATATTTTGGTTATTTATCAAAAAAAGTAATTTGAGTATAACACGGAATCGTCATAAAATTTTTCAAATTACTACAGCACAAAAAAGTTGAAAATCTCTTATAGATATTCTTGAAATTTAAATGAGCTCGAATCAAAATTTAACTACTAAAATGTATTACCAAATATTGTATATTTAGAATCTGCGTACTCCAAGTAATTAATGCATAAATCAAAAGTTTCGGTAACGCCACAGTGCGTCACGGCGTAAATTAACGTCGAGCTTAAATTAAAGTAACGAAAAAATTCATCGATGCCACAAATCACGTCGCGCGCGCGCACGGGCGCTTAATTATTTTGTTCTCGCTCATCACCGGCACTTTAAATCTCCAACCCTCCCCCAAAAGCTGCATCCGCCGATACATTCAAAATTCCACCGAAATCGCCTTTGTTCCCTGGCGACTAAATCTTTCGATCAAAGCCATTAAACTCCCTCGCTCGTTCGTAAAGTTATCGAAACTATTTTCGCGCCCGGCAAAAAAGCGCTTATTTAACGGTATCAGCGTATAAGCTGGCGCCTCGCGGCGCGCATGACACCAAGCCAAGGTTTCTCCCCGAGATATATGGTCGAATATTATTAGATTAAGTTTGGAAGTAATCGTCCGCCGCGCGGCGAGCTTTGATTTTAGCGCGGTGTCGTTTTTAAACCCGGAGTTGCGGAAAGACGCGGATGACACACGAGCTGCAGTCGAGCTTTTTTTTCCCCATTGTTTTTGGGCGGGAGGCTGCGTGAGCTTGCGAGCGCGAGATGAAGCCACGGGAAGTCCAGAATTCGGGCGACGAGGAAAAAAAGCGCGGAGTGATTTATCGCGTTTTCCTGCGAGTTGTGTGTATATGAGCGTGGCGCTCGCTTTGTTTTGTATTTTAGTAATGTTTTTTGCATGTTCATTTCGTAATGTACGGTTTAATATTTCAGCCGGTGGAAAATGTTTTTTGCGGGAATTATTGTGCGGGTTTATTCGGGATTTTTTGGTGCTCACAGAATAAGATCGCGACTGGTGACGTCAATTTTTCTCAAAAGTGGTTATTTTTATACTGTCAATCATTTTAATTACAACGATAAAATGTTTGTTTTTCTTTATCTCTTAATTATTGTGTTTTATGCTTTTAATATTGATTTAAAAATGTAATTGTGATAATATATGTTTTTTAGCTTATTGATTATAAAAACGGTATTTAATGTCGGTAAAAAAATACTTTGAAATAAAATGCGAAAATGCATTAGAGCCGTTTTTATTACCAATAAACTAATACATCCACAAACGCTAAAATCACTCATGTAAAGCTTCTTAGTAAAAAAAAAAAACAGATTTTATGAATGAACTATAACGTAAAATCAAGCTACGATTTATAAAACTAAACCAGTCTTCACTCTTCGATCAAGGATTAATTCCTGCTTATCCTTTAACGATCAACCTCCAATACGCCCTTACGTCAACCCATCGCTCAAAAAAAAATCACCCATCCAGATCGAAAATAAATAGTTGGAAAATCAGCTGCGTTCAATCATCGCGTGCATACGTAAAGCTCGGCGCGGCATCGATCGCTAAGCTAAGTATAAAACAAAATTATAAAAATTTTACGAGACTCGTCGATCACTCGCGTCGCGACGCATCAAAGTCACGCGAGTCCCGGCTCTATTAAAAGTATCAGGATCAAGTAGATCGATCGCGGCTCACGCCGTTTGATCCTGCAGTACTGGCACTTTTTTACTGTTTTATTGCAAGGACGTCGTCTGATGTTCTTTTGTTAGTTTTCTTTTTAGCATGCGTGTATGTATGTATATATATGTATATACGTATATGAGTAAGGGTATAAGAGAGACACGTTGGATTTATTCGCGTGACGACACGGTGAGGATCAGGTGCAGTTGCTCGCTCTCTCATTTTATGTGGATGAGAGTTTTGCGGATTCAGATGCGCGCGCGCAACGGGATTTTACGGACTCCTGTGAATGGTTTTTCCTTTATTTATGGAGTGGGGTTTTAGCACGTGATGTTGTATTTTATAGTGGGGTGGTAACTGAGCTTTTTAAATTTTACTAGATAAAGTTACAATTTTTAATGTTTTCTAATTTAATCCAACATATCAGATAAATAGAATGTTATAAAAGATATAAAAAATTTACATTTTGATAAAATACTAATTTAATTTTTCAATTTTTCATCATACAAATTTTAGTTTGTTATATATTTATATTTGTTTTTCCATAATATGGAAAAAAGAACTGGTTTTGATAAATATAATTACAAGTTTAGTTTTGCAATGATAAATAATTAAATTTAATTGAATTTCATATTAAATTACGTTTTCAAAAGTAACGTAAAAAAAAATAAAAATCCTCAGTTAATATTATGGTTAGTATACGCACGAATAAAATTTTTAATAGCGGTATACATAAGCCTAATATTTATACCCAATCTAAACCATTATTTTAAAAAAGAATTTGAAAATAATGATCTAAACGGCCTCTGGTAGAGAAAAGTTGTAACCCTGAAAATTGAGTGTATAATACAAGGACTTTAATTATGTGCCTTGGAAAATACGATAAATGAAAATCTTTTGCTCATTCTTCAGGAATAACAAGAAATTCAATCGCCTATACAATTAATTGTTCTACAATATCATTTGTTTTTGTGTATTTTAGAATTATTATAAAATATTTATGACACCTAATTGAATTCCTATTCGGGTAATGATTGATGTTTTTACCATAAGAAGGTTATTGACTTAATCTAAGAATCGTTAAAACTGGCAAAATCAATTTACTAAAACGATTATTAATAGTACTGATTTCTTGATTTCTTGATATCATAATTCATATGAATATTTTGTTCGTGAAGCCTTATTTGCTAGACAAGTATTATCATTTTCACTTTCACTATTGCTAGCGAAAAGAAATACGACTCTAAAAGGACTCGAAATTCTGCTTTTTATTCCTTGGACTTAATATATATATTCTCTAAAAAAAAAAACTTAACTTTGGGTCGTTTATGTAGTTTACTTTATTATTAATCCAATTATTGCTGTTAGTTAGCCCCTAATTACACTCTTCTAAAAAAAATTTAATAATCAAACTGAATAAATCAATTACTTATCGAAAAATATACAAAGCCTATTTTTCCTGATTCGGCTATCAAAAAACCAAACAAACAAAATTCACTCACATTTCTGTGCGCAGGTGCCCTGGCGACCCTCTCGGACGAGCCGCGCAGCAGCTCGGCCAGCAATTCAGGACTAGGCCCAGGCAGACCCTCGAGCTTACTAGGGCTGGACGTGGTGCGATGGTGGCAGGGCTGGTTGGGCGCTGAGCTTTCGGTGCTGCCGCCGCTGCTGCTCGCGTTGAAAGATAAATTAGCGGAGACTTTGCGGCGTTGGCGGGCCAGCCGCTCGGGATCGACGACGACGTCCAGCTCAGTGCGGGGCTGCTGCTTTGCCATCTCGGCCTCGAGCATCTGACCGTAGGGGCCCCGTAGTGGGCGTTTGCTGTATCTGTGTAGGTGGGATAATTCGTGTTTGAATATTTTTAAATTTTACAGATGGTGATTTTGAAATGTTGAAGATAACAAATTACTAAATATTTTTCATTATTTAAAACAGTGATAATTTAAATGAAGTTGTATTTTAAATTAATTTTAAAAGGATAATTTATTAGCAGATGAACATTTTTAAAAATAACTATTATTAAAAATCTTATGATATTAAAATAGTAATAAGAAGATTCGGCCTATGATAAAAGGCTATTGAATGAAAAGATGTTGGAGAAAAGCAAAGAAAAAATTCAATGGAAATAGGACTTCAGTTCATAAGCGTATCAGGCAAATACGGGATAAAGCTAGAAATGAAGGCGTAACTTTTCTATAGCCTGGTATAATAATACTACGTACGGTTTGAAGTGAAAAAGTCTGGAAATTTCATTAAGCATACTACTATTTATTTTGAAGTTTTATGATTTTATCGATAATATTCAATTTAAAAAGCAAATATAAACTGCATTTATAAAAATAAATAAAATAATAATCATTTTTATGAAAGAGAAAACTACCGAACGATAGCATCTATTTTCAAACTATAAATTGGATTAATATTTTAAAAAAGATATATTTGATGCACGATTAATAAAATTACAATAAATAAAAAAATTACTTTTTTATTAATAATCGGTAACTTCTTAAACAAAATAAATTAGGTAACCAAAATAAAATAATACATATAAATAACCCATTATTATCAGCCTGATGTGACATTAAAAGTCCATTTAAATGCGTTCACAACACTAGCTTGAAAAAGCATCACCCTCCTAAAAAATCCACTCCTCACCGCCACGCATCACCACACGCATCTCTCTCTCTCTCTCTCTCTCTCTCTCACTCTCTCTCTCGCTCGCTCGCGCCTTAACCTAGAAAAGCCCATTCGTCTTTCCCTCGCAGCGGCGCATCGGTCGCGCGTCAAAAATACACTCATCGCCTCCTCTCTCTCTCTCTCTCTCTCTCACTCTGCTCCACTGACCTTCTGGGCGTCTGTCCCTCGCAGTCGGAGAGGTCGCTCGGCGTGGCGGAGGGCGGCGGCTCGTCGCGCTCCTCGCTGCTCTGGCCGGATAGCTTGCCGCGCAGCTCGGCCTCGGGAGACGGCGGCTCCGGCCACTGGGTTATGTAGACGCCCTTGCGCCGCTTGCTGGTGTCGCCCCGGTACCGCCGGAGCTTGCCGGCCGGCGAGCCAGCCAACGCGGCGGCTGCCAGTGCGGCGCTGAGGCTAGAGCCGTTGGCGTCCAGGCTGCCGCTGGCCTCGCTGCTCGCGGCCTCGCTGGCTTCGCTGGCCTGGCTGAGGCGCAGCAGGGCCGATTGGTGCTGCTGCTGGAGCTCCTGGAGCTCTTCTAGGGGCGGGGTGATTATCACCTCGTGGGGTTGTTCTAGCCGGAATTCTGGAAGTGGAAGAAGCGTGGGGGGTTGAGTTTTTTTGGGATTGTTGGCTGGATAGTTTTGTCTGTTACTACTTGATGCGCTCTTTTTGTTTGTTTATTGGTGATACAGAGAAAATAAAAGATTCTTAAATGATTGAAAAATTATAGTTATAGAAAATGTTGAAATAGTTTGTATTTATTATTATGTTTGTTGATTATTCTTTCTTGTTACAAAGAAATAGTATAGAAATTTCAAATAAATCTAAATGATAAGTTTCATGATTAAATTTTGAACTTTCTGGAATATGTATTGATACTATTTTGTAATTAAAAAGTTATCTGCCGCGTTCAAAAAAGCGCGTCACTTTCTCGAGCCTGAGTTTAGCTACGGTTATTAAATTCGATACTTCTATTAGTATGTTTATAAAAGATAATAAAAAAATTAAATCTTATCTAAGAAAAACAGAGGCTGATAACAGCAGCTGCTGTAGCTAACATTATTGATCTGCGAAACGCACAGATTTCATACAACATAAGTAGATCATCTTTTCTGCAACATATGCAATAAGCATGAACAGCAAAACTTGAATTTGAATAATTTTATATATTTTCACTTATTTTTTCAAAGTCTACATTTCGCAAAAAGCAGCTTCTTCAGGTTCACAAAAATGTTCGATTTTACTGAAACTAAAATATTCTTGCTCACAACAGCTATTGTCGTAATTTATGCCTATCTCAGATATCATCGATTCATACCTTTTGGAAATTTTAGACTCTCGTACTTTTTTGGAAGGATTACTCTAGGTAAGTTCAAACGATAACAGTGTTTTCAATAAATTACTTTTCCTCTATTTGAAAATAATTTTAGGTTGCTATCCATACTTACAATTTTTTAGGAATCATCTTTGAAGAAAACTATGAAAAATTCAAGCAATATCCATTCCACGGATTTTATGCATTTTTCCGACCAGTTATTGTGATCAATGATCCAAATATTATTCGAGAGATTCTCATAAAGAATTTTTCAAATTTTATTGATCGTGGTTGGTTTAGTAATGAGAAAGTTGATTCGTTATCCGGCAGTCTATTTTTAGTGTCCGGAGATAAATGGAGAACTTTAAGAGGAAAACTGTCCCCTATTTTCACTTCAGGAAAACTCAAACAAATGTATCACCTTTTAGTAGAAGTCAGTAATGAGATGGTAAATACTTGCGATGCTGATTTGAAAAAATCTGACATCTTGGAAATTAAAGATATTATATAGTAAGGTACAGTATAGCCCTTTTATATAATTATTTTTACATCATTGAATTTGTTTGAAATATGTTTAAAATGTAGGTGTTATATTAAAATATATCTTTGTAACGTTTAATAACTTTATAACAGATACATAACTGACACCATATCCTCTATTGTATATGGTTTCAATTGCAATAGTTTGAAGAATCCTGGTACTGACTTTCGTCATTATGGGATTAAATCTTTAGAAATGGGTAAATTAACTACGTTATTAGGTATTTTCATTTCTGAAATTCTTGAGAAAACATCGTCAGATTTATTTGATAGGAAAGTACAAAACTTTTTTATCAAAATTTTCAACGATATATGATTAATTATCGTCGTAAGGAGAAAATTGTAAGAAAAGACTTTTTGAATCTTTTATTGCAACTTCTCGATCATGGAGAAATAGAAGCTGATGAAGGAGATTCGAATTCTTTTAACAAAGTTAACAAAGGTATATTAGAAATAAGGAATTTAATACGAGCTATATCATTTTTTGTATCTTTATTTTTAGAAAAAATTGATAAATTCAAAATGGAAGAAGCAGCCGCACAGGCATTTGTCTTCTTTCTTGCTGGATTTGAAACATCATCATCTACTTCTACGTATTGTTTATATGAATTAGCTCAACATCCTGATATTCAAGAGAAATTGCAAAGAGAAATCGACCTCATAGCCGAAGGTCCTGGGTTTTCTTATGACAGTATCTTAGGAATGGAATATTTTGATATGGTATTTAATGGTTAAGTTTCCAAAAATAACAGATGATTTCATAAATATGTACTTAAACTATTACTTTAACTGTTTCAATACTATTTTATAGAGACCTTAAAGAAGCATAGTTCTTTGCCTATATTAAATCGATTATGTGCTGAAGATTTTTCAATTCCTAATTCAAACTTCATAATACCAAAAGGTATGAGAATTGTAATTCCAACCTCAGGCTTACATAAAGATCCAAAACTCTATCCAGATCCAGATAAATTTGATTCCATGCGTTTCTCCAAAGAAAACGTTGCTTTGAGAAGTAATTATGTTTTCTTAGGATTTGGAGATGGACCCAGTAATTGCATAGGTAAGATATTTTTCATAAGAATAAGAATTGTATATTTAAATTTTATATGAATTTTATACCTATTTTTATCAGGGAAGAGATTTGCGATACTACAATTAAAGATGGCTCTCACAGTAATGTTGCGAAATTATAAGTTCAGTACTTGTGATAAGAGTCAAATTCCTGTAAAATATTCACCAAAAACTAATTTTATTTAATAATTGAATTATTATTTTTTTGATTTGTAAATAACTTTAAGGCACTGTACATACTATACCGTAATAAACATTATAATTTGTTTTGTAATTATAAAGAAAATTTTATACACAATAGCTATGACATTGCCACTGATTGCATATACATTAATAAAAATAAAAAAATAAAAATTATTATCTTCACTTTTTTTTGAGTTATAAGTAAGTAAAAACCTCAATACTACCGCAACAAAATTACGGATTTTTAAAAATTTTACGTTTAATTTATTATAATACACATGCATCAATGAAAATTTCTATTTCTAATAATCCTTTGTGAATCTAATAATATTCATCTGAATCACATTTCCCGCTCTATTCTCGATATTTACGTTCCTTAAATAAACATTTCAATTTCAGTCACCGAAAATACCACCAATCTCTATAATTGAAACTTACTCATCCTATTGTCAATTAATATTTTATCACATCTGCTTATTCGCAACGATGCAGTAATGAATTTTGACTCTCCGAGCCGTTGTTGGCTTAACGTACCGCGACTGTATCTACTAGCAACCGCGTGCGTACTCTAGCTGCTTTCTACATTTCGATTTCGAGGAAGAAGACGTTTTATCACGCGTTCAGGATTGCATTATTACATCTCGCTTTATACCTTCGACTGTGTATTTTTGAAACGTTCGAGCGAGGGGGTGGATACGATTTTAGCCGGGCGGTGTGCTTAAACGTCGAACGACGATTACTCAGCGATGGAATTTTGATTTGTTTCGCTCGAAACGTTCGTCAAACTGTCTTTTGAGACTCCGCAGCCTCAGAGTTTTATCGCTCGTCGAGATTTTTTCTTCGGAGTTCTTTTCGGAATCTTTGACTCGGGGCTGTTAGTAAACTCGACTATTTTAGAATTGAATGCCATTCTTTCTAAGTGATTCATCGGGAGTGGTTTTTTAATTAACAGCTTCGGAAGTAAATAAAAATAGCCGGGCCTTTATTTGAATTCCCGTTAATAGATGAATTCTTTTTATCTATTCTGTATCAATGATTCAATTTGAAATAATTATACTTTGAACTGCAAATGGCCAAAGTCATTAATTAAAATCTCTTTTTACAATTGAAAACAAATTATCACAACGTCCGATAAGAGACCTAAGTTATCAACTTAAAATTTGCATATTCCCAATATCACTACCTTCTTCCAATTTCATTCGCCATATAAAAAGAATTATTGTACAAAACAAGATTCAGTATGATTGAGAAAAAAACGTGCACTTAATTCTCATTACATAATTTTTCCTTCTCTCAACAATAACAAGAATCTTCATCCACTTACACCCAATTTCATCAATCCCATCAAACCGCTCGCACCAACGATCACTCTCCCACTACCCACCCTAACATTTCCGCGAACTTGGCGCTCACTCCTTATACGTCCATCGGCTGCACAATACCAGCGCGCGCGCGCGCATCCAACGCGCAGTGACGCGCGCGACTCTGGGAAGTCTTTAAACGACGCCGATGGCACCCACGTACACCGAAAATAGGATCACGCACGAAATAACTCACGAGGCGCTTAGTGTGCCTATCTCCGGCCGTGTATATACCTTCGCGCCTCTTCCGTCGAAAATAGTCACCCGCTCTCGGAATCGGCAGTTCCGCCCCGATAATATAATTCGCGCGCGCTGAGACAACAGCCGGGGGATGCACCGGAAATTCCGATCCGAACGCGTGATTAGCCGCGCGCGTGCAGTTTACGATGATGGGCAAGCGAGCTGGAAGGGTATTTTCGTCGCGTTTTATATATAGGTAGAATTTTGCTGAATCGAGTTCCGTTTGTTGAACTTGTTTTGCGATATTACGGGCGGCGGTCTATTTTTGGGGGTGGGATTGCTTGGATTTGGGATGCGGGTAATGTAATTCGTTCGTCAAATCTTTGTTTCCTGCGGATGTGTTCTTTTAACGTGGGGATGGAGACAGTGATGAATCGGGAAAGAAGTGATAATAATGGGATTATGAGAAATTTTGGGTTCTGATAAAGTAGTTTTATAAAAGTTCCGAGGACTTTTGAAGAACTTTTCGTTTAAACGGAATTGGACGGCTTATGAAAAAACAATTTATTTTTGGAAATTAATTATTACGTGTGTTAAAGCCGAAATTTTACGATTTCATCGAATTGAGGGAAAGAAGCATTATTATAATCTATTTCTAAGACTCCGAATATTTTTAGATACTTTATTTATTTCAGTCTATGAACTGTTATAATTATAAATACAGTATAAGGCAAAATTTAATTATCAATCGACGCTTGAACTGTATAATATTTATGAGTAAACAATAGTACCTATAAATTTTACCAGTAAATAGATACAATGTAGTCTAAGATTAGTTTTTGTACAAACAGATTTTGGATTTATTGTAAAACAAACATATCGTTAGCAGCACTTTGCAATTGATTAATTCCCACCTGGACCAACGAACTTTCAGAGTGATAAATCTCCAGAGGCGAGTAAAATAACCGCACCCGAGAAAGTATACTTAATTTATTATTGATGATAAATTTTGAGCCCAATTCATTTATATTTCAGAATTAAAAAGAGCAAATAAATAAAGCGGCTTTTGGAAAGTAACTTTATAAATAGCTTACTGAGTCCCAAATTAATTCAGAACGAGCTGCGAAAAGGTCGTGAGTACAAGTCAAGTGAATAAACACTTAGTTTTCCTAGATGCATTCGACTTCAGCGAGTATGCGAGTTGAATATGAATTAATAATAAGTAAATGAATGTTGAGCTATTTATTGAGGATTACTTATGTATCACTTATTTTCATTAATACTTTTTTTTAATTAATTTTAAAATAAAATGATTACGTATATTTCTAATAAACGAAAACAAAGATTTGTATGAAAAATTCTATTAGCTTTCGTTTATAGGAACTGAAACATTATTCGGCACGTATTACTCCTTTTTTGGATTTGATAATTAACCTTATTACGGTTGTAAAAAATCCGTGTGACATCATGATTGCTTATTATATAGCTACACTACAATGGTTAGAGTCTATTATAAAAAAGCAATAATTGTGTATCTTTGCAAATAATTGCCAACTGAAAAAGAAAATATACGTGCCCAATAATCTTCGGAAATCTGCTAACTGGAACTAATGAAATTTTTCATGCAAAACGTAATTGACCTCATATTAAAAGTTGGTAAATAGAGAAATTCAAGCTAAAATACTAATCAGTATTTACCGTCTTCATGATGCTATGCATTTCGTGAAATAAGGCTCAGTCAAAAGCACGCCCCAAAGGACTAAGACGATCTACATCGCTGCATCTGCCTCTGTACATACTCATTTATAAGTAAATGTCTATTGAATTTACTTTAAAAAGTCTTATTTAAATTAAAGTCATCAACTTTCCAATAAAAGTGACAAAAAAGGCTTGAATTAAGTCAAAGATTGACGCTGTATTTTTGGATAAATATTATAGAAAAATATTTGTCATTTCAAGATATTCATTCTTAGGCAGACGTGGCCCCGTTTTCTTTGAGCGCCCTTTGTCAAAATGCATCCAAATGCATTCAAGAAAACTTGAAACATATCTTGACAAAAATATTATTGCGTATTTCTGAAAAAGTCTTATGCGAGGGAAGTCAGTTTATAGTACATAGCTTTAAAATATTGCTGAATATTTGTTACTTCGTCAGTACAACAAAAAGTATACTTTTATTTAAATACGATATTTTTGTTCAAACGAATTTTAACGAAAACATCCAAGGTGATTATACTTGCAATTTAAATCACAAATGTCAATTTGAAATATCTTGCAGCGAAGAGAACTTTAGAAAAAAAAAAACACAAACAAACTGGAAAAGCCCTCCGATATTCTTGCATCGCGACCTTCGAAACTACTACGAGCATCAAACGGCCAAGAGCTTTCAGTGAAAACAGTCGAAATGGAAAGACATTTCCGAAGCTTAGTACCTAGTAAACATTAACCCTTTTTATGTATCAGTGATTTTGTGTTCGCTTTTAACATTTTGCGCAAGTAACTGAATGAATAAAGAAACAATGTAAGAATTTAAGCGAAATCTTGGTACAGCTACTCACTAATTAGAAAAGAGAGACTGTGTATATAAAATTGATTTACGCCCTTCATAAAAAATTATGAATTGCTACATTATTCATTGTACCAGAGGTTTATTACTCGTTAAAACTATTCAATAATAGAACTACCTCGCGTCTAACCAAACTCGGCACGCGTCTACTGTAACAAACATCCCGGCAGTACAGACTCTCAAAATTCCCCAAACCAAAACCACCCAACTAAACCCAAAAGTCAAAACCAACCAACCTTTCGGCGTGTTCTCCTTAACCGCAAGCTCCTGCCCAGGCTCCCCCACATCCGTCACCGTGATGGTCGTCGTACTAACGTTAACCAATCCAGCCTCGTCCCCTCCATCGCCATTCCCAGGCCCGAGCAGCTCCGGCTGCCTGGGCTCGCTGGGCTCCGGGCTGGCAATGACGCTCGAAGTCGCCAAGCTATCCGAACCGTCGCTCCTCGGCCTAACCAGCCCCTCCTCTCCTGTATTACAGGACGACACCTCGGAGCTGGCCTGGTTGAGCAGACCCTCGGCCGAGGAGCCGACCGCGCTGTCGGCCAGGCTGGGCGTCGAGGCTCGCGGGCTCTGCTGCAGCGTCGGACTGTGGGCTGGGGCCTCGACGCATTGAGCCGGCTCGGCGACGGCTGGAGGAGCCGACGGTGTGGGAGGTGAGCTGCTGTTGTCATCGACGCGTCGGACGCGGGGCAACGTGCTGGCTCGCACTTCCTTGTCGGGCTGCTGTTGAGGCTCGTGGCCGGCGCTGCTAGCCGCGTACGCGGCGCGTCTGGAATTCGCAATCGACGAGGCCTGACGGCCGCTGCCTGCGGAGAGAAGAGGTGGGTTGAGGTGAGTCATGGGCTGAATGGTTGGTTTGGGATCGGTTTGATGGTTGGGGTTTGGGTTGGGGTGGGTTCGTGTTGATTTTTGGGGTTTTTATAGGTTTAATTTAAGGGATTGATTGATAATTTTTGTAGTGTAAGTTAAAGATTAGGTTGTATCAGTTGAAAGATGAAAAAAGTTGTACTATACGTGTTCTTATAATTAGAAGATTAAAGTATTTGAAATATAAATAAATCTTATAACCGATTGATTTTTTTATAGAGCGTAGCAGGACTAGTTAACACGCGGCCATTATTTTTATTTTATAAATTTTTAAGTTGGAAAATTAGGTTTATACCTGGCAATTGTAGCATGTATTAACAATACCGTGTCTCACCTCTACAAAAGAAAAATTACTAACTACTACTTTTAAATAGTTCATTATATAAAATTAAACTTTAAACTTAGCGTATCAATACCTTGATCTCTCCTAAATTATTAATTATCAAAGAAAAGATATTATATACTGTTTTAAAACACTTTTATAATATAATAGTAAAATTAAAAATATTTATTACTGAACTTGGATCAATATATTAAACATACAGTTATGTAATTTGTCATAAGTACTGTAAAAGTCAATCATATACATTTTTACAAACTTCTTTCAATAGAGTAATAAATTTATACATTTTATTCAAAATAGTGAAATCAAAATTCTTATTGAATACATATAAAATATACTTTATTTTTAAATACAGATATTTAAGAAGCAATCATATCTTTAAAGAATCCAATCACTATTAACAAATCAACTGTAATAGACTTACAGAATTTTACAAAATCCTATAAATTTTATTGGCTAATAGACGTACATTCTCAAGTTCATCATTTCTCCTCAAACCCTTACAACCGCGAAACTACCAAAAGCCATTCTTTAAAACCCAATTTCATTAATAAATCTCACCGCTCCATTACGTCAATTCAGCGCCTCTACAAAAATACTCCTGCATTCCGCCCTCACCGAGAGCCGTTAAAATAAAAAAAGCCCCGCGCCGCCCAGAAATAAAACCAAATTCCTGTAAACCGAAGCACACACAAAAACGAAAAAAAGAAAAAAAACTAAAATCTAAAACCCATTCGCGTCGTAAACACGCTCGAAATTCGCAGCCGATGAAAAAGCTCGAGCTTGCGGGCGACAAAAAAGCGACCTAAGAGCGAGGAAATCCCGCGCTAGCTCGAGTCGCGTGCGCGTGAAATTGGCAGCGGGCTCGAAACTAGGGCCGTTCCAATAATAACAAACGCGCACGCGGGATAGAAAGAGAGAGCGGCTTGAACAACGAAGTATATACGCGGCGATAATTCACGTAGTCGCTGTATCGCGTCGCCGAGATGCCGGATTATTTTTTGAGAGAGACGCTGCGGAAGAGGCGAGTGGCTGCTACGGTTTGTATCGACGTTTAAGTTTGGGATGGTTGGAGGGTGATGGGTTTAGTTTGATTTGGTGAATTTAAGAATTTGATTTTGGGAATTTTGAGAGGGAGTTATTGTGAAGTATGTTTAAGAGACGTGCTTTAATGATGCGTATTTTTGTTCATTGTGTTGGGAATTGATTAGATTATTAAATTGTGTTAAAAATTTATTGAGAGCAATTAATTTGTAGAAATATCTTTACGTTTTTGCAGATACTCTTTTAATATGTTGCTTTAACAAAAAAATTACTTTGATAAGTATTATAAAATTTGGAGATAAATACATTATGAAGTAAAGCAGAAATCTATATAAAGCTAGTTAACCTTGACTTCGAAAAGCATAAATCACGAATGCTAGAAGTATTTTAAAGAATAGTATTTCCGGTATTTCAATGAAAATGTCAAAACCATTAGCGATAATTGAATATTTTTTTACCTTCATGATTTAAGCTTGACTTTAACTGTTTAGTTTAGTTAGATTGAAAAATATTCGTAATGCTTTTTATGTTAATATTTTTGTAATTGTAACTGAAAATATAATTTTAGATTATCATCCTCCAAAATCGTCTTGAAAATATAAAAAAACCTTTTTTTTAACATCTTTAAAAAATGTATCTACCATATCATAAGACTTTAATCAATTTTAAAGAAAGAGTAAGTGTATGAGCAAATGAGAAAATAATTTCAAAAGTTGAAGTGATTTTATTTAATTTAATCTTCATTAATTTTGTGTTATCAAAAAAAATCAAATCGATATTTTAATATCAAATTAAAAAAAAAACTTTAATTCGCCATTTATGTCCAAAATAATACTAATGAATTTTCAAGGAATTCTCAATTTACTAATAAAACACATCAGTCTTATTTTAATCATTCAATCAATCTTCAAAAAATCATATCCTATCTTAAATACGAACATCACTAACAAAAAAAAAGCTTAAAAAATCCAACAGAGAATAAAAAAGCATAATTCGCAGCAACTCAACAAGCTCGTACCAAAGCTCTTTCCTCTTTCTTCGTGGCAAACGCGCGCGAGTGTGCTTGGCTCGAGTGAGCATTGCGCGCCCGCCTAATGCTCATTTCGGCTTATTTCGGTACTTATGAGCGCGCGTTACTTACTTTACGCGTATTTACCGCCGGCGTGACTTTGGCAAGCCGCGCGCGCACTTCTAGAAAACGAAAATCGCGCGAGCGTGTACCACTTATATGCGTGTCTATATACCGAACTCCGAGTTATTGCCGTGTCAGATTCCGTCATCGGTTGGAGGGCTGAGGATTTTTACTGGCTTGTGCGGTTGTGCTTAATCGTTTCGATATTGTGCTTGGATATGAATATGGATATGGATTTTTTAAACGTTGAATTTGTTCCTGGTAGAAAATTGACCATATTCTGGGCAGAATTTCTGGTCAACAAATGTTAAAATGACACTTATCTAGAAATTCT
>UELX01001928.1:0-36549 GCA_900480035.1 Eupelmus urozonus
TATAGACAATGTAAAGTAATATATTTAATTAAAAGTTATAAGAACAAACTGAAGACTACTTTTGTCTATTAAGCTAAAAAATATTACTTAATCTCATATAATATTTTGTTGTACAATCTGTTCGGAAGTAGAAAATGGTTGGGTCTAGTCAGACATGCCTTTCAAACATACTTTTATTACACTCAAAAAGACTAACAATCCTATAGATCATTTAAATGGAAAATAAATAAACTGAACAAACAATAACAAAATATTATAGTTAATTACTTAATCATTGTAATGCTGTTATTAAAATTTAATGCATTAAGACTTGTACCCAAACATGCTTACGAAACTGGAAATGCTTTCTACTAAAGTAAATGTACTGTAACAAATTAATAATAATATTAAAGTTATTATTAGTACATATATTTAAAGAACTCTTTTACATTATTACATAAAATTTCAGTGAAATTATTACGATGAAATAAAAGATATATTATTGGAAATCATTCATGATAGAACGTGAAAGTCTTTATTTCCGTCTGTTTCTTGGAATAAAGTCAATCAGGTAGGGATTTGAAATCGTTTCATATTTTATTTGATCCTTAGATCTGAAATCTTTGATCCTAATAAATTCTTATAGTATAAAACAAAAAAATAAATAAAAAGCGAATGAGTACAGTAAATATACACAAAGTAAAAATTAAAAAATAAAATAATAGAGGAAATATATCTAATAGTTAATAAATTAATACATCGCTTTTTAAATCGATAGGTTTTTATTAAATTCATGTATGGTTTCACAATATTAAATTAATCCTTTTTCCAACAAAATCAATAAATTATTTTATATTTCTATTTGCGAATAATATCATATAACAAATTAAGTTTATTCAATCCAAATTCGAAATATTTGTATTGAACAAAAAATTTTATAAATACTGTAAATATATAATTATATATATGTACTTGTAAAGCCGTTAATACCTAGATGAATAAAATAAATAAATAATTAAATAAATAAATAAAAATAGGAATAATTCAATATATTGGGAAAAATGAATTCGTTAATGGTAATAAATTCGATAACAATTCTATCTGCCGAAGTAATTGCTAATTTAAATTTTGGAAATTTTGTTGAGATAAGTTACATATATTTTAATGGATCTAAGAGAAGTGTAAAAGTAAATTTTTTGTGTTGAAAGTCTCTCTATCAGTTTGAAATTCATAAAGTTACTGAAAAGTTTATGTGTAATAAAGACTAAATTGAGTAAGTCATCAGGGCAAAGTGAGTAAGTCCATTTTTGGATAATTTTACAAAACTTTTCGAATATCTATTGAAATTTAAATAAATACAGTTTATTTGCTTTTATTTATCTAAATTTATTTTTTTACAATCCTTGACATAAATACAATGCTTAAGATATAGATCAAGTAAGTATGATTAAAATAAATTGTGCTTTCACAAATAACTAATATTTGTTAATAATAGTTGCTTTTAAATTTACTTTATTTATATAAAATTAATTATAAAAACGGTAAAAGATAACTCTTCTTCTGATCCAATTTCTAAGCTTTAAGAACTCGTACTTTTTGCTACTTTACAGAAGAAAAAGAGTATCTTAAAATTAAAAATATGATGGCATTCCTATTTAATATCAAAATGAATAGTTAAATTTTAGATTCAACTTATTTTCTCTAATCTTAATTGCACGTTCAAACAATAAAACAAAAGTCAATTTTTTTGATTTCATTACTGGAGCAACTTTGTTACACAATTAAAAATTTCTATACCTACAATAATCATTGTTATTAAAAAATAAAATTCTTATCTGCATTCATTTTAGTGTCGTGTCATACTTTAAAAAAGTAATAAAAAACTAATTTTATAAAAAATTAAATAACTTAATCGTTACAAACAGAAAATCAGAAGTTATATTTTATTTTGGAAAATGTCTAATAAAAAAAGGTTTTGCTAAAAGTTTTTTTATAAATATAACATTATTTAGTTTCACAAACTTCACTGTTCCAACGGTATGAAAAGACTAACAAGTACTAACGTTTTTATCAAACTTTTGCCGCCTTACCGACCGCTGAACTCGCGAGGGGGCAGCACCTTCCGGTATCGCACCGCTGACTTGACCATCGGCGGCAAACGTCAAATTCTCCATTTACCGCGAACGCGCATTTGCATTAAACTAAATCATCGTATAAAACCATTGCCTCATTTAAAACCTAAGATAAGCAGCCTCTACTTTTACAAACTACAAAACTAAAAAAGAAACCACAAACGTCACTATCTAATACCCCCTTAACCGCCACCCATCCACTTAAAAAAAAAACCCAATCTCCACCAACAAAAACCTCGACTCCCACCATCAAAACCAAACAATACTCCAACAAAACCGTGCCCCATCCGTTCGGCGCATCCGATCCTCAAACCCGAGCTAAAGGAAATCGATAGCCAAGCGCATTCCCGATAATTAGCCGCTCGATAGATAGAGTCAGCCGAGACTCGCCGGCGGCGAAAAACTGGAGCGCCCGTAATCTCGCCTACCTATATACCCCTTGCACCTCTCTGTATATATCACACACCACAACAACATCCTCGGCTCGCCGGGTTTATCGGATCGAGGCCCGAGCGGGCGCGCTCAGTAGCCTGTCAAAAGCGCGCCGCGCACGATATATAGCTGCGCGCGTTCTTAGTCTTCTCCGCTTTCGGGCGCGTGCATTCCAGAGTGAGAGAGTCGAGCTTAGGCGGTGTGTGCGCGGAGAAGAAGACAGCCAGGACGAGCGGGAAGAGGAAGAAGTACTCGAGGCTGGAGGAGAAGGTGGAGCAGCAGCTCGCCGGCTCCGCTGCCTCCTGGAAGAGGAAGCGCAAACGGACTGTTGAAGCGGTAGCTGGTGGTCTGGTGAGTTTTGTGTATGTATAATGTTTGCACAGATGTGCTGGGTGTGAGTATAGGTTTGCGGAGCGATGTGTTTACGAGAGGAAAGCCGCGACGAAAATATCGCTGACACGCGAGCCGAATATTTCTCGGGCGGTTGCGTATTTTTGCATTTGAATTTTATGCAGCGCTCGATGACGCCGTGTGTTAAAGTTTACGTGTAATGGAAACAAAAAGGCCTCGCGTTCGAAACTAACGTTTAAGTAGTTACAGTCCCGAGCGTAACGGTACTTTATCCTGAAACGCGAAGAGCCACTGTGCTTATATTCCTTCAGCGGAGCAGATGGCGAAAGCGAAGACGCACAGGCATGTATAATACGCGGGCTGTACGTCGACGTTCATAACCTAAAAAAAAAGCTTACTTGCCCCTGTCAACACTCACGCTCGGCACTGGAGTCTTCAAAGAATCAGGAGCGGCGCTGGTCCGTGAAGGCTAGCCAGTGGCTATCAGTCGACCTCCATTTTTCGGCTCCAACGATGACGTCGGCGAATGTTGGATTACTTAGAAAAAAACAGAACGGATCTTCGGGCGATACACGCGACTGCACAGCGGACGACGACTCGCCTGGAGCATCCCCCCACCCCTTCGCCTGCTTCCTTCCTTCAGGTGACGTCTCCTGCTCCCCCACCTGGACTTTGATCGGCCAGATGAGTCTGCGCGCGAGTTTGGATGTGTGTTAGAGGACGGACTGTGTATGTAGGCTAAGTTTCGCGGGTATCTTACGTGCTGCACACGCGCTCGTTGGGCTGAGTTGGGTGGTGAGGGTATGACATGTGGCGGGCGCGTGCGCGCGCTGCGCGCTGGCTTCTTGCGCTCGAGTGTATATAGCTGGGTTCTTTTGAATCGTTGTTGTCGACTTTGTTAAAGGGGAAGGTTTGGGGGTTCGGAAGTTTTAGGTTTTTTGGTTTTTTGGGAAGTTTGAATTTTGCGACTGGTGTTTAAATGTTTATTACCGGTGTTTTGTTGAGTTTCTATAAAAAAACTGTCTTTGTAGGAAATTGTTTATAAGATTGATAAGGAAGAATTATTAGAATGACTATTAAGATTTTGAAAACAAGTTATTGTTTAGTAGAAAGGCGATCTTTATTCATAATTAAAATATATGGCTCTGCTAAAATTAGAACCGCAGGCGAAGCAGGTCATTGTACGAAAATAACTAAAATTCAATTGAAATGAGTTTTTTTTAAACATCTTTTTACCAGATTCTTCTCTATAAAAGTTCAGTACGATATATTTTAATTTTTTTACACAATTTTTTATTAACACCAAAGCCTGTTTATAAAAACTGACAGTAGATTAAAGGTCATTTTACTTTTGACGAGATCAAAATTTATGGATCTGCGTTGAATGCTTTGCGAGAGTCAGGGCAAAGTCCGCATTTATTAAAAACCAGGAACTCTAAAAAAGTCATCTAAATTCAGAATAAACGATATGGAGTTTTGTGGAAAATTTTACGAGATTGTAAATATATCTATTGAAACTTCATTCTTCACTTAAACTGTTTTTAACAAGTGACCAACAGTAGCTAATTTTTTTCTAATTCATTAAATAAGCTATATGCGAACATTGATAAATTCCGAATTAAAACAGGTTACTATCCATTAGAGGTAGTCATAAACAATCAAATTAGTCATTATACCAAATACTCTGCAAACACGCAATGTTAATAGTTTAATACAAAATAATTATATCAAATTGGTGCGTATTGAAATTATAGATGTTAAAAGATTCATTTAACAATAAAAATAATAATCATTTAATAGTCATTTGAAAATTTATTTAAAATAATGTTTTTCGCAATGATTTTTGACTTATTAAACTAGATATTAAAATGTATCAATTATTAAAATTATGTTATTATGTTATTAATAATTAATCCCTATAAGAACACAGTTAAAATTAACCCCGATCGTTCTTTAAAAACTTTATTTTACATACTTTTATTTAGTTAACTAAATATTTTAATAAAGTTTTATAAAGTTTTAAAAAGTCAAAAAGTTTAATAAAGTCAAATAAAAATCGGAAATTCAAAAACAGTTTTCTCTAATATTTTATTGTTGTTATCAAAACTTAAATCTATTTGATAATTTTTATTCAACTTTTTAAAAATATCGGATTTTTTTCTGATAACAAAATATCTATGAATCAACTTGGTAAATTGTAATGTCTGTATGAAATAATCTCAAAAGATAATAATTATAAAAATAAAAACATTTACTTGTTTTATCATTTTTGGCACAAATTATTAATTTCAGTGAAACAATGTATCTCGGCCATTATTAATATTCCTCTTGATTTCGATTTAAAAAAATTAATATTAAATTCCATCTCAAATTATTTAACTCAATTTATTAATTTAATTTTTTTTTACAATAATAGTTAATACAAGCATTAATTCTTTAATAGTTTCGTTATAATTTTGCAGTACTCCTTCTATTACCTAATATTATGCTCAAAGCTTGCAGATGACAAAATCATGTAAATACAGAAAAATTTGTGATAATTTGCACGCTGAGTGTTTGTCAAAGGTGTGTCAAGTTTCTCACGTTCGCATCGTTGCTGAAGTTCAAATAAGAAAAAGCGCCTACACGTTGAAAACTTACATTCAATGTTTCCCTAGATAGATTTCTTGCAAAGAGAATAACTAAGACTTGTAAAAAAGTTGCAAAATCTTTCAATGTAATGATCATGCAATACCGGTGCAAAATTATGTAAAGTTATTATTGACATTATTTTAATAAATTTCATAATATACAAAATAAAGTAAAATAAAATAAGATTCATCAAAATTTTTACGGAAGATATTCCATTTTGATCACAAAAAAGAAAACTAAGATGTATTAATTGTTTCCAAGAAAAAAATTATGTTGATTGTAAAATAAAAATATTATATTAATAGAATACATCATAATTTCTATGAACAGGAACAATATATTTATGTGAGGAGAGAATATTGTTAGTATCATTAAACAATGATTTCGATTCATTGTATTCTTTGATCTGAAATAATACGTACTTTATCAATCCATTTTTCAATTTTCTTATGGATTTTCGAAATATTATTTTTTTTTTTTTTTTGAAAAAATAATCTATTCAAATTGTGTTTTTCTTGTTTTATATTGTTTTATAATAAAATACAATTGTTTTACATTTTATTGTCTCTAAAACATTTTTTCAATATTTTATCAATATGTAAGTTACATCAAAAATGTTTTTTCAGTTAAATAAATGGTTGTTTTTAAAACAAATTTTTAATTAATAAAAAAAGTATTTTGTTAAAAAATACAAAATTCTCAATTTTTTATTCTGCAAATTTTATTTTATATGAACGGTTTGTTTTTCTAATCGCTTAAATAATATCTCTAAAACAAAAATTATCGTAGCTATTAAACTTCCAATAAATATAATGATAATAAGCTGAATCAGAAATGTTTCATCCTCAAAAGAGTTTTTAATTTTATTTTGTCTATTGTGCTTTTTTACCCACATCTCTTTCATTCCAGATTCAATAATTCGTAACATAATCTGGTTGATCTTTTCAATATAGGGCGAAGCTTTTTCAAATGGATATACTAAAAAATCTTGGAGAATAAAAAATTCTGCTATTTTCATAATGCGTTTTCCGTTAACATAACCATGTGATCTAATTATTCGTTCTGCATAGCTTGATGGTGAAATACAAATAGCTCTTTTAGTTTTTCGTAAAATGTTTATACACTCCATAACGCTTTGCACTGGTTTAGATCTTGCTTTAATCATTAGAACAATATCATCATCTCCGCTTAGAAAGTTTGACCGAGCATATATAGGTAAATTTGATTTCAATACAGTATCAAAAGAATCAAAAATCTGTTCTTCTTGTACAACTTTAATCTCTGTTAACAAGGAAGTAATCTCCGCAAAATATTTCATTGATAACATGACTGTAGTGAAGAAAATAATTCTTTCAGATAATTTTATTGGCTGGTGAGAAACTGCTATAGATAAAAGTATTTCAATCAAATAAAAAATCTTCCATCGTTTTTCAGGAAATCTTAACAGTTTTATTGTAAAAACCAAACCAACTATGATTACCGAGAATATACATAACTAATTGTAAGCTTCAGAGTTCAATCTTACTTTTGACACTGGTAAAATTGGCACTATCATTACCGAATGTGCATCTGAAATAAATCTACTTATTACAATATCTTTTTTATACAAGTCTGAAATTATCAAAAATCTCGATGTTACTGCATTTAAGTAAAGAAACGTAAGTAAGTTAAGAAACTTCAATCATAAGATTAATTTTGAAATTTAATTTTTTTGAACAAACGTCAAAAGGCATGTACCAAATTTTATCAATATGAATATTATTTTGCGATATGTTTTTCAAATTTGAATTAGGAAGTACATAAAAATCTGATAAGTTCAGAAAAAATCCATTCATGTCTATCAATTTATCTGGAAATATTTGATTAACTGTTTCAAAATCTTTTGCATTGTACGTGTTTGTAAAAGCATTATAATTCATCACAGTAACATGGTTGTAATTATCAATTTTTATAACTGAAAAGTCCAAAAACTTTAAGTACCAAGCACGAAGTAAAATATCTTGTAAAATATAGTCACATAAAACATTGCTGCAAGAAAATATTAATACACATTTGGGTCTTTCTGGCATAGGTGCTAATCGTATGAATAAATTCAGTAAGTTAAAAATTCTTTGCAGATAATTGTTATCCTCTGTGTCACTTTCAAAAATAATATACATTACTGTAAATCTAGGATGCTTGAAGATTTCCATTTCTAAAGACCGTTTCTAAATTCTAATTTCTAAATTACTATTAGAACTTTTGATTTTTTCTAAATCGATTACAAGCGTCGGATTCTGGTTTAAAATCATGTTATAAATGAAAACTTGTAAAAAAGAGTTGATGTTTGACTTATTATTATTAAATATGGTTATCTGATATGGTTTTACTTCATTGAAAAATAGTTTATACACTTGGAAATGCAATGAAAATGTAAATTTTTCTTGAAAAAGAATTAAAATTAATATTTTGTGTAGAAAGAAAACCTTTATATTGCCAAAAATAAATTGTCTATGAAAAAATTTGTACAGATACTTATTTTTTTATTAGTTCAATATTTTTACTTTACTGTAAATGTCTTTTTTTCTACTGATTTTTTATTTTTCATTCTCATTTTTCATTTTAAAATTTTAGTTTGATAAAATTTTAACAGTGTTTACTTTTTGTACTACGGCGATTGTTATAGTTTCCTTACGAAAGTAAAAATGCAAAAAAATGATAAGTAGACGATAACATATGTTAAGCCAACATTTAAAATGTAAGCTAGTCAACTTTCTTTTTACAACCTACTTAAAAAAATATATATTTCGGAACCTATTTAAAGAATACTTTATTATTTTTCACTATAAAAGTCTTCTGTTACAAAAAAATTAATGAAAATATGTTGTAAAAAATTGTAGATCCAAAAAAATGTACTCGTGCACTTATGAACATGTTTTTTTCTTTGTATAAGTGAAGTATATCATACATATTACTACAACTAACGTTATAATCATATTTTTTACTAAATTAATTACTCATTTTTGTACAGTACTAAACGGGGAATAACAATGGTAGCTCAAAATTATTTATTAATTTTTATAAAAATATTTTAAGTTATGTATGATTTTTACAATTTTAATAAATATTCTTACAGGTTTAATAATAAACCTGTGAGGTACAGGGTTTATATCATCGAAATTTGAAATCACATTAACAAAACGGGACGTTACTTAGTCAAAACTGTATAGAAATAAAATTTTGTTTTGTTAAATTGTATTACAAAAGATATAAATTAAAACCGGAGTTAGATTGCAGAACTTGCAATAAATATTTTTCATCTTTTTCACGTTACGATCGAGCCGCTAGTTCGATCATGGCGAAAGAGAGTATACTAATATCAGTGCGTGACATGTTAATTATTAATGCGTGTATATATATATATATATATATATATATAAATTGGTGTGTACATATTAAAATTTACTAGAAAAGTACTAAAATCAACCAGTTGAATCTAGAAACTATTAACTGTTTCAAGGGCCTTTAAATTTAGAGAATAATATAAAAACTTTATATTTTTCTACAAGTAATTAAAATAGCAGTCAAATGGAAATAGATACATTCCGAGTTTGGTCAGACAAAAATAAAATTGTATTTTTCATTCCTTCTTTTTTCAAAATTTTTTATTGCATATATCTTGTCTTTATTATTCCTTCGTACCAAAAAAATTCTTCAAGCAAAAACTTCATCCATCGACAACCACATTTTCCCCAATCAATACCGACCCTCAACCAAAATCTATCCAAACCCCCCAGTCAATTAAACAAAATAACCCACAAAACTCATTTCAAACTCACCAACCTCACTAAATTATATACGACCCAAACGTCAGCGTAAGACAATCAAACTCTAATTTCCTTAATCAATCGCCCGCCTCGCAACTCGAACCCGGAAAACCCGCCACGGGGCCGCAGGCCTCCGTCAAAAAGAAGAAGAGCGCGCTCGCGCATACATCTCCATATACCCAACACACGTCCACTTTTTCAACCGCCGCGCGCTATACTTTAACCTCGCCGGCGCGCGCAGGAGGCAGAGGCCCGCAGTTGGCTAGCGCGCGCGCTGAGCTACGGAGCGCACGCGGCAAAGTGTCGAGCTGTCAGCGCGCGCCGATTGGAATCGCGCGCTCGTGCGTACTTAGATTAGCGGCGGAGTATATACATATACGAGAGGCAGGCGCGCTGCAGAAGTGAGTACACCTACGTGATTTTCGGGATGTGCGCAGTGAAGCGAGCGGTATTGTTTTGTTGAATGTTGGCTCGGTAAATAGTGGCCGATTCGATTGGGTGAGCCGATTTCCGAGAGCTGTGTTAAGGAGTGTTTGAGGTGTGTGCAGAGAGTTTATCGGTTGATCCGGTGTTTTATGGTCTGTATCGAAAAATTGATTTGTCGGGCTGTAATGTTGAGGTTAGATGGTGGTTTCAGATAGACGGGAAGTTGTGCGTTTTTGACAGGTGTTTTTTTTTGTTTTTGAGAAATTGGATATAGGGCGAGTTGTTGATGTTCATAGCAAGTGAAAATATTCGATAATAACTTGAATAAGTAGTACAAAGCCACAACTACTTTTACTTCCACAGAGTCAAACTACACTATTACAGCTACAATGTACATAATGCAATTACGCTAATGTTCGAACAAACCGCAAGCATTAAAACCGAGGGAACGCGAACAGCCAGAGCCGGCCAATAAAAACGTGTTAAGCCACAGTCTCTCTCTCAGACTGCACACATCGTAAAAATAACCGACAGAGAGAAAAAGCCTAGTTAATGTTTCAAAACAAACAGCACAAGCGATTAACATCTCCGTACTCCCCAGACGCGTGCGCGCCCGCAGATATCATTATATCCTCGCTCGCTCCTATCTAAAAGCCATCTCCAGCCGGTGAGTCTCTCTCTAGCCCACGCAGACGCTGAAAAAACGGATGCGTGCGTCATCGCACTCGGCTAATCTTTCCGCGGCGTCGGCAGAAAAAAGCGGTTTTGCAGAAAAAGCCGGCTGGAATTTCGCGGAGCGATTCGTTAATTGCCGTTTTTTTTTTTCGTAAGCTCGTCGCGTGCGCGGGCCGGGCTTGCAAGCGCTCTGGTCACGCTCGTGCAGTCATTGAATAACGAGTAAACTGGGAGCTTAATGACTAGAGGCGCAAGCGAGCGGCTGCCGGCGCGAGGTCGCTCATATTGACGCGGCTGAATGCGAGACTCTGCGAAAGCTCTGGGAGAGCTTTTGGGAAGCTGGCGCGATGATTGCGTGGCCGGTGGTTGTTGGTGGGTTGGTGATTGGGGGAGTTGTTTGTGGTTTTTGAGAGTTTGTTGATGGTAGTTTTGTGGATGTAGTTTGAAATGGGTGTAGTTTGAGTTGTTTAATTACGTAGTTGTGTTGAATGAACGAGAAAAGCAAGAATGTAGTCTCATTCTTTCTTGCTCTCATAATTATTATGAATCATGAGAGTAAAAAGTGTGGGACGTAATAAATTTGATTTACTGTTGCTGCAAGTGCCAATCACCCTTGCGTTTTCATGAGAATTTTTTATGGCACTCAAGGATCGAGATTTAAAATTATGTTATTAATTTTTTTTAGAGGTAATTAAAGTGTGGCGGTTAAAATAGGTTACCATCATTTTTAATAGAAAACGATAACATTAATGTATAATATATTTTATAAATTAAATCTAAGAATCTATTTCTAATCTATATTTTAGTTCCAATCTAATCTACGAACAGCCATTTAGAATTTATTACAAATCACTTTTTTAATATATTTTATATTTAAGTTGTTATCAAAGATATCTTTTTATTAAAGGAATAAGACGTATATTTTTCCACCTGTTGAATATGCACTTGAAATTATTTATAGTTTGGCAGGAAATGAGTCTTAAAAGATCTTTACATTATGCATTTTACATTTACCATTTGTCATGTTATCATTTTAAATAAATTCCAAAAACTGAGAATTAAACTATAAATTAGTAAAAAATATTATTAATTCTTTAAATTGAAACTTAAAAAGTAGTGAATGAGTAAAAGTTATTCTTGAGTATTTAAATCCTTATAAAACTAGTTAAATTTTTCTAATATTTATTTTTTTTAAATATTAATAGATGAAAATTCAAATTGTATCAATATTTATTAAGTTGTTTATCAATATTTAAAATAACGATGTTAAAATAATTAAATCTTAAATATTAGATATTTTATTTCATAGAACTATAAAACATTGAAACTTATTTTCGAAATCCTTAAAAAAAATTCATTCATTTAATAACAATACAAATTATAAATATTCATAATAGATTAAAAAATTCATATATTAATTCTTATATAATTATATAAATGTAACAATTTAAATTACATTTATATAATTATTTTAACTGTAAATTTTCTTAACAACGCAACTAGATAACTTTTAATCACTGTGTTTAAAATTGTTTTCTAATGAAACCAAACTATCATCGAGCAATCACTAACTTAAAAAAACTGTCTTACGACGGAATCCTACCGCTAATAGAAACCTCTCTCATAAAACTAAAAAACAGACTCCACAAAAAACCATTCCCAATACTATGAAAAACGAGGCGATAGATCCAAAGCAAATTATTCAAGTACAACAAGTTTTTCTAAATCCTCATCTGCACCGATCGACGCACGTGTTTACGGTGCCCTATAACCTTGGCCATTATGACGGCTATTCACAAAACAGAATTTTTCCTTCGCTTCTACTTAGCTGGTACACGAGTAATTCAAACAAATTGAGCATGCAGTACCTACTGTTCTTATGTCGCCATTCGGCGCATTGAGCCCGAAGCGTGTCACGCTATCTTCAAGTATGCAAAATGTGTTAAATATTTATCCAAGATTTCGCAAAAATAACGACAGGCTCGAGCGTAAACGGTATGTGGTTGAGTAAAAAAGGCTAATTCTAGTATTCGGAATTTTTTTCAATAATGTTTGTTGATAGTTCTTTATTAAATTGTCTATTTATTAAAGAATCTCTGCGCTTATATGTTCAGAGTAAAAAATATACTCCTCACTAAAACATATAGTTAAACTGAACGTAATACGTTCGTTTGATGCACAATAGTGCTTGAGTCATCGGTGGCTTAGCACTTGCTCAATTTTTATTTAACTTTTTTATGAGCGTGTATGGAGGGCTGCATTACAAAGGCGTCAGGCTCGCCGCTGTATTATGATGTTACATCTATTAATACACATTCTAAAGGTTATTGAAAATCGACTTTGCTTAGCAGAGTCGCGTGCGTCGAGTATTAAGTAAATTAACGAGTTAGTCCTTAGTATACATCTAGAATATTGCATAATTATTTGAGATTGCTTTATGTAACGTTTAATGTCTTCCCAGGCCACGAATTAGAATAAAAACTGTTCTCGATCGCACAATAGTTTAATAGGACTTTGATGAATACAAAAGGCTAAGCATTAGATATTCTTTTTATACGCGGTATTAATGCGGATTATCATTAGTTTTGCTTATGTAGCTTGTGGGTGAAATTTCTCAGTATTCAACAGATGACTGCAATGTTCTAATTTTAGAAAACTCAATCTGTTTTATTATTATTTAACTTCCACGGTATATTTTAAATCATATTTTATAAGCAAGATATTTTTAGATTAGCAAAGAGAAAAATAAAATATTTGAATTATTAATTTTTCTCCGTGACTTTGAAAACAACGTATTAAAATATAGTATTATCCTATCATTATACAAAATCACGCACGAAATTTTCACAACTTTTCAACAACACTAGCAAAATTCCAATAACAACACCCATAAATTTCAGATAAATGCATTTATCCGACAGAAGAAAATACCAGACAAAGAGCGCAAGATGAAGAACATCGTAAGAGTGGTGAACCTCTTACACAGGCTCATCGAGTTCGTGGCCAGGGGATTTTTCCTTCTCGTCGCTTACCTCAGCGGGCCGGCCGAGTCTCAGCCGCCGATTAAAGATCTGACGCTCATGCACAGCGCCACGGCGCTGGCGTGGAAAATAAGGAATCGACGGGTTAGTTGTATTTTGGTTATGTTTTGGGAAACGGTTGTTTTTATATGAGATTGTGTGTGGGGGATTGAATAGAATTGTGATATGGATTATATGGGTGTGTTGATAAGCTGGTAAATTTTTTTGATTGTGTTCAAATTATTTGGTTTTGTTAAGTTTGACGAGTATGTTTAGCTAATTAAAAATCATATCAAGCCTGTCTTAAGAAACTAAAAAATAATTTAAATAACAAACATTTCTTTCTTGAATTTGATTCATTTGAAATATTTGTAAATAATATTTTCTAATTCAATTATTTGTTTATAGTTATAAAAGTTAGTAATTTATATTGACGTCATCTTTTCATTAAACATTTTAAAACCTAATTTAGTATTTTCGAAATATATTACTTTATTTGAAAATTTTTTCTTTTATACTTACTTTGTATGGGTATCTCTGTTAAATTACAATAAAATAAAATAAAATGAATAAAATGACAACGTATATAAAAATATTTAATATAAATAATATTTTCTCATTTGGTCAAAGAACTTCACAAATATTTTGCTGTGATGATATATACACGTGTCACTAATAAAAGATTATAATTTCAAGGAAGTTCTGCGTATTTTTTAAATTATGCATATAAAATAAAATTGTCGACAAATAATTTATACTACTGTGAGTTATTTCAATAAGGAGGAAAATTCAGTTATGGTTAATTCAAACCATTTTGAAAGAATCATTTTAACAATTTCAAACAAATTATATGACAATACTAATTTTTAATAAAATAAATTTCTCTGTTTACTTTTGAATAATGGATAAATGAAGCTTATAGCTTATAGCTTACCTCTAGCTTATCATAGTTAAAAACGAAATTACTTATACTTATACTTCTAAAACATTTTTTATAGGATATTAATTTTTTATCTTTTTTATTACCTTAGATAACTTATCAGTAATTTAAGTGATCTTTTTTCTTAAATTAAAAAAAGCGTACTCGTTGTCAAGTATAAAATGTAATTAAATTAAAAGGCACAGCAGCGCCTTCATGGCAAGTAGGTTTAAGTATACGTTATGAAAAATTGACCATTTATGATTGTACTGCAACAACTGTTTATTAAAGTGTTAATACTTTTTTAAATTAATTTTAATAATATTTGAAATTAAAATAATGTCATTATTACTAAAACGTGCTTGAACTAAAAGAAAAAATGTTAACGTACTCTTATGCAAAGTAAGCGCTAAAATATACGATCGCAATTCTGAACAGTTTCGCTTGCGTATACAAATTTGGTATTAAAAAGCAACTCAGGTATGTCACTTTTTACGCGCGTAAAATAATTATTTTCGAATAAATTACCTTTTTTCTCAATCACACATCCTAGTATAAATGAAGGATTGAAAAAAGGAGAAAAAACTTGAGCTATGTAAATAAGTTTTTTCTAAAAAATTCGTAGTAAAGTCGAAGAAATTTTCAGTATTCTTAATGAAAAAGTAACCAATTTCTAAAACTTATTATTCAAAAACCAAAATTTCACTCCTATTGCAAAACCTAACTACCTTACTCAACTACCTTTCGCTACAAAGCAAACTTTCTGACAACGAAAAACTCCAAATTTTCCATTAAAAAAACCGCGTCTCTTCAAAGCACCTCAATACCCAACGGCAAACCGAAATCTCACTTTTCCAAGTAAACACACACTGAGTCAGCTCTCTTACATACTCCAACTTCATGAATTTACATAGAGCATCTCGGGTCCAGAAACCGGCGCTACCTCAAACAAAACCGACACCGGAATAATTAGCACCGGCAAAGTCCACGCAAGCGATTTGTATACATGAATATGTCCGTCTCGTTTTTCAGATAACCTCGGAGGAGGTGGTGAAATCGTATATTGCGAGGATTAAGGAGGTGCAGCCGGTCCTTAACTGCGTGACGGAGGACAGGTTCGAGGAGGCGTTGAAGGAGGCTAGGCAGTGCGATGAGCTTCTCAAGTCGCCGGATGGTCCGTCCGCCAAGGTACTCGCCGAGGAGAAGCCGTTCCTTGGGGTGCCTTTTACGACGAAGGTGGGTGTTGAGCGATTTTTGGAGATAGGGGAGGGTGGTTTTAAAAGTGCTTTTTTATTCATTGATTTTGCTCTGAAAATATTGATGTAAAAGTATGTATATAGGCGGGTCAACATTTTTTTTTTCTGAAATATGAGCTATTTTTTCAGAGATATTGTAGGCGTTACCGTTTTGTTGTATAGCGTTTGAAATTCATGAGTTTTGCATTTCAAAGTGTCAAAGTGTCTCTCGTTTTACAATACTTATCTTTGTACGGATGCAAACAATGATAAAGATCGACATATATTTAGAAAAAAAGGAAAAAAATTAATAACGCTGCATTTATATAGCTCGTACAGAATTATATATCTAGATATTAGATTAGATATTGTGAATATTAACATAAAAATTTTATATTAAATTTTATAAATGATAATAACTTATAATTTTTCAACAATTACTACGAGTAAACAACTTGTATTTACTTTATAAATTTGTTTAAAATCAAACTTTTTCAACTTTTATACTTTAACAATAAAATATGTAAAGCATTATTAAATATAGAAAATGATTGTTTATAATAAAGAGTAATCGGCCTAAGATAAGAGATAAATTTTTTATTCCAGGATTGCATCGCCATCGAGAATATGAAGCACACCGCCGGTCTTATGATTCGCAAAAATTATCGCGCCGATAAGGATGCAGAATCTGTGAAACTAATGAGATTAGCAGGAGCTATTCCGCTCGCAACTACAAATGTTTCTGAACTTGCTATGTGGTGGGAAAGTACAAATTACATTTACGGCACCAGTAGAAATCCTTATAACACTAGGTGATTATTGATATCAATGATTGAGCTATATTTTCTATTTTTCTTTTAAATTTACAAAAAAAAATTACATTAAAAAAAAATAGTAAGTGTTGAGGTATACTTTTTGAATTTTCAACTTTATATTTTTAATTTCGTTTCAATAAAATATAACAATAATTTTATTATTTAAAAATCTAAAGAACAACAAATTTTCAGGCACATTGTAGGTGGCTCGTCAGGTGGAGAAGGCTGTTTACACGGGGCGGCTGGCTCGCCCTTTGGAATAGGATCAGACATTGGCGGATCGATCCGCATGCCAAGCTTTTTTAACGGAATTTTTGGCCACAAGCCGTCTAAAGGTTAGCCATTATTTTAATCTGCCTGACATGGCAAGTACCTTCTCTACTTCATTCGGTCTTAACGTGCTTTATTGCCGATTAGATGCCAGCGTTAATTTTTAATGTAAATTATAATACCGATCAATAGTTATTAAGGTCAATGCTTTTTTTTAAATATTTTACGAATGGCATTATCGTTAATAAAGGAAGTGTGGCAGTCACGATGTCTGTTTACTTCGCTCGTCCGATGAATTATTTAATTCAACAATTGCTTCCAATAAGGAAATAACTTAATTAAAAGCTCGCGTGGCTCATTCAGACACGCAGAGAGCTGGTAAAAAAATATTTCACGATAAGACCGAATTACTCCGTTATCAATTCTGTGTTTATAAAACTACAAAAATATTATGTGTATCGCCGCAGGCATCGTGTCAAATGATGGCCAGTATCCAAGCGCGGACACAGTGGATCAGGATAAGCTTCTTGGAATAGGCCCCATGTGTAGATTCGCCCAAGACTTGGCGCCCATCCTGAAAGTGATAGCCGGCAAGAATGCCGATGTACTGAAATTACAGTCGGAAGTAGATATCTCCAAGCTGAAGGTTAGTTGAAAGGAATTTTTTTTTTTATGCTTAAGAGTGTATGTTTCTGTTTTGTTGTAGTCATAATATGCTTTGATGAAGTGGATTAGAATGTTTGATAATTTTTTATTTTTGAGTTCTCCAAAGTAATTTGTAAGATGACAAAATAATTATTTGGTAGTAATACCTAACGTAAAGTATGTCATCAAAAGGGACTAAGTAGAAAACTATTTTTTATTGTTTGTTTGATGGAATGGAAATAGACGGACACCATTATACTGCTAATAGGACACTGGTCAATATTTACTTTTATTCGATTACTTTTATTACTTGAAACGAGAAGAATAAAGTATACTTTCTTGTCTACCATTATTAAGCAGTATTTCCAAACTGAACACAGTCAATTAATGTTAAAAAAATTAACGTAATTCAAATCTAATTGTATTAAAAATACGTCTTACAAAACTACAAAACAATGTATCGCTCGTAACCTCTTCCCTAATCAAGCAATTCAAATCTCCAGGTCTACTACATGGAAGACGACGGCGGCCAGATGTTCGTATCCCCGGTGGACCCAGAGATCCGCGAATCCATGCGCCGAGTAGTAAACTACTTGGACAAAGCCCACGGCGTCAAAGCTCAAAAAGTCACCATCCGCAAATTCAAAAAAAGCCTTCCCCTATGGTTCGCCTGCATGTCGACCGAGCCAGACAAAGACTTCTCCTACGAGCTAACCAACCGCAAGGGTCGCATCAACATATTCTGGGAGTACTTCAGGTGGCTGACGTGCAGCCGTGACCACACCATCATCGCCCTCCTCACCGCCACGTTCGAGCGGCTCAACGTCGGCCACGGCACCAAGCTCATGGCTAAGCTGAAACAAGAGAGCCTGGATCTACAGCAGGAGTTTAAGGTGATAATCGATCGAGATGTGTATAGCGTAAAAACGACGGTTGTTGGCCCCGCGAGCGCGAGCCGCTCAATTAAGAGTTGACGAGGCTTAACTGACCGGCAAGTGTCGGCGAAAGCGACGTTTAAGCGAGGAAGATTGAGTTTGATTGATTGCATCATGAACTTTTGTTCAGACGCGTTTGTTGGAAAGATAATGCGCGAGTGATACGATCGCGAAAGCTGTAAGGTTGATTTTGATGATAAAGACATTTTTCGTTTATTATTTGTCGATGTTGAACGGAGTGTTTAAGGTTTAATTTTAATCGAGTTGTCAGATATCGGCTTATAAATGCTCATTGACTCGGAGTATCTAATGACAAATTTTTTTCCTTATACTTGCTCTAAAGCTCCTTTGTATATAATAATATTAAGGACAAGCCTTGAAACTTTTAGTTGATAAATCGACACGTTGTTTTACAATTTTTTTTTAGTATTGATCCAATAAATGAACAAGTTATTCGTCATTGCACTTTACTTACATAAAATTCGTTTGAATTTGATCAGTTATTAAATTATTCAATTATCTTATCTTATCATACTAAAAAAAATTATTTTTTTTTATAAAAGTGAACATTTTATTTTGCAGGATATGCTTGGAGACAACGGTATCTTTTTATATCCGACTCATCCAACTGCTGCTCCCATGCACTATGAGCCGATCGTAAAGCCTTTCAATTTCTCGTACACAGCCATTATAAATGTACTTGGTTTACCAGCGACCGCCTGTCCACTGGGATTAAATAAGCAAGGGCTTCCTATAGGGATACAGGTAAGTCTAAGTTGAAAAAAAAAACTTTCTTTTAAGAAATCGAATCTTTCTTACTTAAAAGCCATACAAAACGTTTCCTCTAGAAATCTCTTGTTTCGCATTATTTATGTTTAAGATATAATAAGATAGCATAAAAAATTTAATTTTTAATTTGTTTCTATTTATCTGTAATAGTACTAGTGAACTATAAAAACTATTGAAGTAAAATAAAATGTACTTTAAAATTAAAAAATAAGTGTATAATAAATTGATTAATTTCAATTTTAGGTTGTTGGTGGGCTGTACCAAGATCGTGTAACCCTAGCGATTGCCGAGGAACTGCAACGTGGATTTGGAGGCTGGGTGCCCCCAGAAATCGTTGAATGACGAACAATTCAAACAAAGGAAATGATTCTAAACTAAGAAAATAGCCGAACAATGCCTTAGCCTCGTCTTGAACGAGGTCGCAAATATTTTTTTATGTTTCAATCGCGCGATGGGTCTTTTGACCTGAAATAGATTTATACCATATTTTAAACACGAAATGAAAAAGAGTTTCAATTCTGTTGGAATCGATTAGAATTTCAATCTTCGCGAGGGTTCAAATGCAAAAGGTTACTGGATAAAGTCTCAGACATGTGATGGCACAATGATTAGTTACTGTTAAAATGAAAAAAAAGTCTATTTTATGTATGAATTTTATGAATAAAAAAAAATAATTATTTTTATCTGTTTCCAATAAACATTGTTTTATTTATTGTTATAAGTAGTCCGTACGAAAACTTGAGCGTAAAAAATAGTTCGTCGAGTTTCGGCTTTATTGTGCAAAGTAATTTATTTTATAAATATAAATCATTCCTGTGATAAAGTCACAAAACTGGGTCTCACAAACGGAAGACAATTTTCCGCTAACTTATCTAAAAACGAACGTAGTAAAACAATTCAATTCACCTAAGCTTATAAAATACTATAATGGTTGTAATGCAATGAGATTTTCGCAAGTTCCTAAAATCTGAAATGAATAATACTTATAAATCAAGAACCGCGCGCTATCGACGCGCGTTTTAACATTATTGTTCCGTTACTTTTTTCAGTTAGCAAATTGACAAGTAGCAGCGATTCACAGTCGCCTGTCACAGCTCCGTTTCTTTGAAAGTTTCCTCACTCATCCTCCTACACAAAGCGTCGCGTTTACATGTAAAAATTTTCAAGATCACCGAAGATTTGCCAAACAATCTTTGTCATGGTACGTATTCATCGTAAACTCCTAAACACGAGTAAAAAAAAAACCTCCCCGGTCGACCAAGCACCGGCGCTGCTGCGCCCAGCCCTCTGAGATTCGTCGACTCGGACGCGAGGCAGAAGTACATTATAAGTAACTCTCGCAAAAGCCGCCGTCCTAAGAGATGAGATTGCGCTTCTCCTCGGCCTGTGTATTGTGCGAATCGTGCTGCCCGTCGTCCAGGTCCTTCTGCACGATCTCGAAGTCACTGGAGTTGCTGAGCTTGTCGGTCGGCGAGTCCAGCTGGCCCAGGTGGACGTCGTCCGGCGATGCGGCCATGTTTTTCATCTCGATCGAGTTGGGTTCGTTCGATCGGCTGGTGATTTTGCTCTCGCTGCCGTCGCCGGCTTCACGCATCTCGCTTTTGCTGGTGTGCATCTCGACGACCGTCACCACGTCGCCGTTCGTCTGGTGCGCGTCGTCGTCTTTGTGCGGTGGATCGGTGGTGGTTTTGCCGTTTTGCGCGGCTAGTTCGGCTTCTTTTATAGCTGAGTGGATCACCGGTTCTGCCCAGAGGCCTGGGTTGAAGGCTGGACCTGTGCCACCTAGCTCCGCTGGGAGAATGTCCAGGGGGAGGTGCTGGTGCAGCGTGCTGAGGTTGTTGCCGTGGAGATAAATCTGGGGGAGGAGATTGAAAGTATTGGGTTAGTTTGGGAGATCTATTTCTGTGGAATTGTTGGTTGAATGTTAAAGTTTGTGTTTTATAATGTTGTCAGGAGCTTTAAGGAAATTCAACGTCAGCTGAAAATGATGATGCGTGATGACTTGACATTTTTATCGGATGACGATCTTAAGTTCATTCTTTATGAGTCGGAATATAGTACCGGAAAAAAGTTGTTATGATAATTTACAGAAAATATAATTATTTATTACAATGCTAGATTGTAAAATTTAAAACTGTGTTTATACAAAAAAAAAATTAGTATTAGTGTGATAAGCGATTAAGTTCGTGAGTGACACAAAAGTAACTCCAATACTTTTCTTGCTTTCTTATATTCTTTAGTTGAATATTTATTTTCTTGGATAGTAATTTTAATTTTTGTTATCTATCGAGTGAAATTCTTTTATGAACTGTTAATGCCGCAAATATAAAATTATGTATCATTAAATAAACTTATACACATTCTAAAGAATTAACATTAATAAACAAAAATTATCAGCAAAAATTTCATTCCACTATCAATTTCTGTAAGCGTAATAGCTCATAAATTTAAAAGATATCAGAACTCAAATTCTTCGATTACTAAAAATTTTTAATTAACACATTTCTCATATCAGCAGACGGTGAGCAGAAAAATCAAAATTTTAAAGCTACATAAATATGATAACTTGGCGTACATCATTTCCCCTGACCTCCTGATGCTCTCGTTCATCGCTGCGATAAGTTTATATTTGGCACATTTACGTATCGGAAACATGGTAATAGTTTGACGGAGCGTAGCAAAACGCGAGAAAATAATTTAACGATAAGAACTTTCATAACATACGTATTGAATACCTTAATATATGCGTGTCTCAGCAAATTTTAATTATGAAAGAATGCAAAGTATGTGATATTAAATTAGATTCATCGTTAGTAGATCGCGTCTGACTCATAAAAAAAACACGATCTGCGCGTTTTCTCCGTTTGCACTACGTGAATATTAAAGCCCACAAAATTGACGAAAGATTCGATTGTAAAAAATTAAAATAGTTTGGTTTAAAAAATAACTCCTGTTTTGTAAGTTGTATGAATAAGGCATAAGACGAATAACATTTCAGTATTGTATGCATAACTCGCAAAAATAAGAAACCGACATAAAAAATACACATAACTCATAGCTACCACAGCAACCGTCTCTTACACAATCTCCTATCACACACCCATAGCATAAAGAATCTCTCCACCTCTAAAATCCACCATTAAAAAAAAACCCTCAATTACCTTATTCCTCGTCTTCTCATCGAGGAAGGGCTTGACTAGGGCCAGCGTGGCCTGCACATACAGCGGCGCCGACAGGAAGTGTATGGCCTTGAATCTGGCCGGGAACCGGCCTCTCAGAGCCGATATCAGGTTCCGCAATGCCCCGGCCCCCAGAGCGCCCCCCTGGCGCAGCGAAAAGCCGCTCCAGTCCACCACAGCCACGAAACCCGATTGCTGCCGAAAAAACAAGTTGATCTTATTTTTAGTGCCGGCTTCGCGGTTGCATGACTTTGCGCGATGCAGAAAATCGATATGGATTGGTGATTTTTTTAGTTTGAGGTGAAGGGTTAAGATGATACGCTGTGGGAGATGGCTGAAAGAATTTTAGAGGAATGTGGGGGGTGGTGTGACGGTTGGAAGATAATAATTTTGGTTTATTTGATTGGTTTATGAAGGAATGTCGAGTTTATTTTGTGGACGTTGTAAGAGGTGATAAGTTCAAAATTTTATTTCTTTGCTGAAAGAACGTTATTACGATAATTTTTTTTTTTAATTAAAGTTTGCAATATAATGCACATTATGTAACAGTCATAAAATGCTTAATTTAAGAATCAAACTAGTAATCAACAAAAAAAGCTGAAAACGTTATCTTAAAACACGAAATGCTTATACTTCACAAAATATCATGCGTTTGGAGATTATTAAAAAAAAATTGTTTTAATGCTGCGACTGTAAAAGTTGGTAATATCAATTTTAATTTGACAGTTGCTCAAATTTAAAATAACAGAGACTATGTAACTTTTTCCTGATTCCTCATGTCTAATCGGTTTTAGAAAATGAAGAAATAATAATTGCGACAAACAGAGCTTTCAAATGTCTGTTGATTCTTATATAAATGGATAATGATAATATTTAAAGAATATTTTTTGCAAAAAGAATTTTTTTTAATATTTTAATGATTACTGTATATTTTTACAATATTCATACATTTTTTTTTTTAAATAATTATTCACAACTTAAAAGTATTAATGATTAATATTTACTAACCTGGTTTCTAGGGTCTTCTATTAATGTTTCCAGAACTAAAAAGATAGCTCTCTGGACTACCAAAGCCGGAATCGCCATTGGATCCCATTGCGAGGCGAGAATAATAAGTACGCATCGTCCTTTCCTACAAAAAGATTAAATTATTAATTACAAAAAGCACAAGTTTGATATGGATTTTGAGAAATAGAAGCAACATCTGTGGCTTTCGCAAGTAATGATGTAACTCCATTTTTTTCAAAACAGAGATAAAAAATTTCAAAGTTTGAATATTTTATATTTCATAAATAGTTGAAAGTCCCCAAATGAGATCGTGGATTGACTGGAGTATAAATACCTAACATTACTCCATTTATTTCATTTTTTCAAATAAAGGATCATTAATTATACGTAAAGTAAAAATGTCTGACTCTAAAAATATTTTTGTTATCTTTACGTAATATCTGTAGTTATATTTGTAGAAAGATTAATTTTCCCATAATTGTGTGCCTTGGTGTTTCTAAAATCTTTCTTATCTGTTGGGTATTAATGAAAGTTGAGATAACAAACAAAGTATTGATTACTTCCACTGCACAGGTGGTAGGTTTCAAAGCAAATCCACGGTTTTATATTACACGATATTGTATTTATAAGCTTTTGTATCTACCATATAGATTTTACTTTCCCTTACTTTAGAATTACTTTTTCTACGCTGCGATTTATTCAATCGGTGGGCGCTCCAGTATATTATTAAACATATTATCAATATTTATGTAAAAAATCCGTGATTTTGCATTTTCAAATTAAAAACAATATTATTTCTTGAAACATTGAAATCTTTTAAATATGTTCTTAAAATGACTAATAATTTACAATGTCGGTTTTGTTATTTTCATTATTAATTGAATGTAATCATTAACTAACCATTACACGGCAGCTTTAAGGAGAATACAAAAATTGAATTTATCATGAAAGAAAACTTGCTAAAACAAAGAAATGCACAAAGAAAGTTTTTAATAAAGATAATCATTACAGGGCAAGTTTTGCACGTGTATATACTTAATTAATCATGTAGAAGTAAATTATGGCATCAAAGTTCGGTGAACCATCAATCGATATAAGCACGATGAAGATGTGAGATAGGATATATTTAAAAACATGTCTTATGAGTAACAGGAGTGACTCATTGATATGGAAAGTGATTTTTTTTTAAATCTTGGCAAAAAGGATTCATTGACTATAGTTTCACTGAAGACAATAAATTTACTATTTACATTATATTATATTGTATTTTAAAAAATTAAAAGAAATATATTCTTATATAAGTACGATAAAAATATTTAATCTTAAACTGCAAATTAACTGTTTTACATCTAGGAAATGAACAAACTATTTAAATCCCGAATTTTAAAAATACTTTTATATCGGTTTGCATTCATTATTATTGTCTTTATAAGAAACGTTAACTATCGTTGAGAATAAAAAATTTATAATTAAATCTCAACTATAGAACTCGCATCACTTTACAGCGATCGATATATACACACCAGTGATCTCTTTTGCATACCAATTATAAATTCAACAATCCCTCCAAAACCAATCGACACCAAAAAAATCCCAACGAACCATCCCGAGCGAAACGTCCACTTCCTATCCCCCCCACCATCATCAAACCCCAAACCCCGGAAGCAGCAATCCGATCAGTGAGTCAGCTCTCGAAAAGCCCATAAATCTCACCTATCGCGCGCCGGCAGGACTCCGGGTATGCCGGCTCTGAGGGCGCGCTGCAGCTGCGGATCTCGGGCCGTAAGATTTCCAAATATGTCCTGCCGATGGGCGATCTGCGCCTGGTAGGCGACTATCAGCGCCGCCGCCTGCTCCGTCCTGTACTTGCGCGCCAGCAGGAAGCGCGTGATGTACTCGTCCGTGCACTGTTTCAGCTCTGGGAGGAAGAAAGTGCGTGTGTTGGTATTATTGGCGATGGGTTATGTGTTTCGTTATTTATGATAATTGGTTTTTTTTTTTTTTATTTTGTTGGGGATGGGTTTTAGCTTTCAGGATTTGTATTGTTGGGTGGGAATCGGTGGGACTTTTTCTGTAATCGATAAGCTGGTTGCGTGTTGTTGAGTGGTTATTTTGTTTAAGTGAATGTTTGTGGTGTGTTAAGGTGAAGGCGAGCACGGATATTGATATTCGTATAAATAAACAGGATGTTAGCGAAAAGAGGAGAAGATATTCAAGGAAATGATTATGCTGATTGGATAGCTATTGGGTAGACGAAATCAATGACGCAAATCGTTGCCTTTATGTAAATTATTTATTTTTAAATAAATTTATTGTATAAAAGCATCTCGATTTCTTGCAAATAATGTACATTGAAATCTAATACTTTTTTTGAGAAAAAACTATAGTTTATACTCAATAAGAGAAATTAAAAATTGTAACATGTAATCCTATAAAAAAAAGCTTGGCCTTATTTTTATCATTGCTAATCGTCAAACAAATGTATTTCATGGTCGTCTTATTAGATTGATTGATCTTTGGAGAGATTTTAGATCGCTGAATCAGGATACAAATGGATTTTCGAAAGCGCCCATAAGTATTTGCATGAGCGTAAGCCCACATAAGAATGCCTTTGTTATTACGTAAACATTTTTTTCAGACACGATGACTGGTAAATGAATTGCTTTATCAAGATAAATAAAAAAGGTTAGTCTTAATTAAATCTTTAGATAAATCTGTTAATTTCGTTTGTTTGGCTTCCTGAATAAGATAAAGGATAATAAAATAAAATTTATTTTAATTTTTTTGAATTTTTAGTAATAAAAAATAGCTTTGGTGGGGTTGAAAATAATGGGTACAAGCTATATGGACATTTCAAAGAACCGTGACTCATTTTGTGTCAAGAGTATGGTTACTTTTTAATACCATTTGTTGTAGCTCGAAAATTTATTTAATAAAAATTGCTATCTAAAATCAAATTTAAAAATCAATCCAATCTATGAGAAATTTAAGGACGAATTATTTTATGCGTTTTTTAAATAGATCAACTACAAAAAATGTTTAAAATGAAAAATATGTACAAATTAGATCGGCAAACTTTACGATTAGGAAGACATCTTATCGTTTTCTCAAAAAATAATTAAGATTTCAAGTTTTAGTTAACCGACCGTGCAACGAGCATTTTTATTTGACCACAACTGTTCTAGGTCAATAAAACAGTTTGATTTATGAAACATAATCGACGACAAAACGGCTATATCTCCGCTATCTTATAGCATCCACAGAAATTATACATTTTAACCTTCGACAAACTTTTATTAGCGGTATAAAAAAAGCAACGAAACGATTCCAGACTCCATTAATAAAAAAGCTTCACGCTCTTAATACCCAGACCCTTATGGTTAAATTTAAAGGTACCCCGAACGAATTTCCCGTTCCAACAATTAGGTGAAAGGAGCGCACGGTAGCTATACAGTCAGCAGCTACCGTCATTCATTTTGTCGACACGTCGTAGGTGGGCCATATATTACCTGTTGGTTACACGCGGCTGTTTGCTTTTATTGCTTATTTTACACTTTTGACTGGGTGCATAGTCGAATTGAAAAACAAAGATGTCTGATCGGTGCTTGCGTAATTCTACTATAGGAAATGATTTTATTTATTGATTCTATTTTGAAAGTAACTCCAAATTTTACAAGCTTATGATAAACGTACGTGAAGTACAATATGGATTTTACGGATTTGTTACTTTTTTACGAATAAATGTTAACTGAAATAATAGTTATGCTTTCAAGTTCAATTATTGTTTAATTTTGTCGGCGAGCTTCGCTGCTAAGACGATACTGTACACTTAATATTTATGACACAACCAAAGAGTTATGATCGAGCAAATAGCTGCGGCTTATAAAAAAAGTTTTTATTTTAACAAGAACAAATCATACAATCGTATTCAAGACTGAGCGTCAAAGTATAAATTTTACAACACCTTTCAATTTATTTTAAACCTATATCAATAATAAAAGCTATAAAAACTACAAACATATAAAAACAAAAAAACGTGACCAATGTGTGATACGCGACAACGGTTATGTGAGCAATGTTTGATCGTTACGCCGACCTAATTACCGCGATAACGAGCATCTTAAAAATGTCGTAAAAAAAAATAAGCAAGCACCTTCCGGCGCGTAAAAAAAGCCGCGTTCTTCGAAAAGTTACGCAAACTCGCGCCTCCTACAATCAACGCGCGAGCGCAAAAACTAAAAAAAAAAAAAAGAAACGCAATTATCTCATCTTTTTTACTCACCAACTCCAGGCATGTCTCTCAAAATCGCCCTCACCGTCTTAATAGCCAGCTTCTTGTCCCTTATATTAAACCTCATCTCGTCCTGATAGATACTCCTGGCCAGGGCGTGATTCGAGTGGCCCCGGGTCGGGTCCCACATATACTCGCAGTACTCGGCCATTTTTTCACCTCACTTAAACCTCTCCTCCAGCGTACACACAATGAATCGAAAAAAAAAAGATCAACTCTCCGTAATTAAACGAACAAAAGACTGAAGGCAGCTCGCGGCCAAGTTAACGCCGTCGTCAGCACGTGGTGATGGTGGCAGTGTCGAGCGTCGCGACTTGGCATCGTCCTCCTCGCCAGACGACAATTACTGTCCGGGGAAGCTCGCGCGCTCTCGCGCTCTCGGCTGTGACTCAGAGAAGGAAACGGAACGGACAGACAGCCAGCAGCGGACGGGTCGTTGTCCCCCTCTCTCCCCACCTGGAACAACGAAGGTAGGTACCGTTACGTCAAATCCTCTCGAGTCTCTCGGAGCGAACGGGTATACGAGCGAGAGCTAATCTTTTGTCTTTTCTGCTTGGGGATTAGTGGGAAAAGGTGAAGGAAGTGTTGGAAAATTTGGGCGATAGGGAAAAAAGGGCTGGTTTCGTCACGGCGGTTTTTTTGAGGGATTTGGTGGCTGGGAGGTCGGCGGTGTTTGATGCTGGGAGCGGTGAGGTGAGGAGGTTTTTCCTTTGTTGGGAAGTGGTGGAGAAGGAGAGGTGTGATTGACGCTAAGAGTGCGTATATGGGAATGTAACGGTGGAAAAATTTATGTGTTACAGGATGGAAATGGCTTTGAAAAATGTGAATTTTTAAACGTGTTAAACTTTCTTTCAAAATGAGTAATATTATGGGTTACCTAAGCTTCTGTATATGTATCCCTTTCTCTATTCAATCATTTCACTGTTTTATTATGTCACACGCTTTCTTGAAGACTGTGTAGAGCAGCATGTGATTTGATATAGATATCGCACGGTATTACGACACTGTCGTGGATTTCTAGCTAAATTAAAAATTAATATAACTTTATAAAAGTAAAAAAGCGTTGAATTATAGAAAATGAAATGTAGAACTGGAACTTCCATAACAAGTCAATATTTGTGCGTTACCATCGTCAACATCATACAACAACTACATCAGTACTATAGGAGATCTACGTCATTTGTTCTATAGAAATTACATTACGACGTTTATAATTGGATCTTACTACCCAGATAAAAATTACAAAAGAAATGGTGTTTTGAGTCTAACTTTATATTTGCTTCAAGATATAAAAGTAATTTTAATATTCGATAAATATTTAACTTAATAATAAACTATGTTATTTCTAAAGATTTTGAATAAATATTAATATTTACTTTTTTGTAATTTATTCGTACAGTACCAGTAAATATTATTGTAACGAAAACAGTAAATATTATTTTAATTCTTGAATCGTTGCACTTTAATCAAAACTATAACTAAAGTGCAATGCTCGCTATTAATAAGGAAATCATAAAAATAGTATTAAAAACAAGACCAGCCGTTTTTTTTACTATCAATAACTGCTTATTAATACATTCAGGTTATTCTACTTTAATGCGGTTTTAAATTATTGAAATAGTATTTTTATTAGTTATTATAGGAACAAGAAAATCCAGTGGCTGACCAGGTCATACTTTTTCTACTAATTTATGAAACATTAAACCATATCGCATTCCGAATACCTTAGACCAATCGCTCTTTTCTTAACTTTCCCATAAAATAAAGTTACTAGTTTCTTTTTAAACTTGCGCTCCTTATAATGTTTCAGATTATATCATGCAGTAAGAAACCTTACACCTAACTGAAGTAAATATACGTACTCGGTATTCATTATTGATATTTCAGTTGAGAAGTACACGAGTGTAATGGTATTTTTAGCTTCTTTAAGAAATTTAAAAATTACTTTTTTATCAATTACAACGTAATTAAAATTTTACACGCAAAACCTACGGGTAAACTAGTAAATTTACAAGTCGGTAAAACAGATATCGTCTTTTAAATCTCTTTCCCTTTTCCTTTACATCTCTAAGTATTAGAAAGTAAAACAACCAGCTTCAAGGAGCCTCAACAATAATTCCACGAAGTAATTTCCAGCTATCTACAAGAATCGCCGAGGATCGAAGCGAAAATAGCCGCAGATACGCACAAGAATAAAGATTTATCAACGATTTCATGACCATAAATAACGATCGTATCTCCCTATATACTTTCTATAAATTCATAGTTCATATCTCCAGCTAGCCTACCAGTGCATCAAGACGCAGGATGACGTAAACGTGCGAAGTTTGCGAAAAGTGAAAGTTACCGGCCGAGGGGGCATAAAAAAAATACCGACATTGCACTTACCGAGCGAATTCCTTATTTAATTAGCTTTACCGTTGCCACGCCAAAGCGACTCTTGACCACTAATTTCTCTTACGATTTTGCAAGAATCCTAATGAGAAATGATGTGCGCCTCGCGCGAAATCGAGCATCCGTTCTCAAACCAGCTTTTCACCTTGCCAGTTTCGAGTCGGTAAAAATTATTTAGGCGTATACGCAGAAAACTAACGATGTTTATACCATGAAGTCGCAATAACGGCAGTGAGCTAGGCAATTCGCGGAATAAGTGTCTTGCTGCGCTAAATCGTTGCGGCTGTACTGTTCTGATGCTTCGTGGTTTTCTTGTACTTAGCTCTAGCCGCGAGTAAATAAGCAGAAGTAAATCGTCTTTATCTTCATATACTAAGCATCAAAACCGATCCGGAGCAGCTGCTTTGCATCGGAATGCAGGTAAAAACTGTCAGCAATCAGTCAAGCCTGATTAAACCGAATGGACAGCCCTGAATACCCAAAGTAGAACTAGTTCTTCGCTTATGAAAAAAATTACCATAAGCGCGCACGCTTTCCACCTAATTATCTCTCGATCGCGCCTGCTTTTTTACCCCTCCCCCCTACGATTTTCGCGGTCTAGATATACGTAGACCGGTTTTCGTGCCAGACGTGACCGTCTAGCGTTTCATCGATAGATCCTAGATCCTCGAGTCCGAAACATAACCTCCTCTCCGCGTTTTATATACTCGGACAAAACCAGCGCTGTATTCATGCCGTGATTTTGCATTGACTCGACGTTCAGCGAGTCAAAACACAGCGCTTCTATGCTTTTCGCAGCCGATGACTGATTCGAAAGGCGCGACAAAGGAAAAGGAGAGTGTGTTCGCAGCGCGTGCAGTGATATATTCAGAGAGCACGCGGCTGTATATAGCTGAGAGAACGGAGCGAGTAGCGAGCGGTCGGGAAAAAAGGAAGGCAAAGAGAGAGAGAGAGAAAGAAAAGAGTGTCTGTGCTCGGTTCTGGATGACTCATCGGCTCTCGATCGCGCGCGAATGTATATATAGCGAAGCCGTAATGGCGGCGATCCGCGCTTTGTCGAAAGCGAGCGTAAAAAGTGACCGAGCTCTATGGGGACTTTCCAATATCGACCTCGGATCGAGACCATCGCGAGAGATTTTTAGTGGCTGTAAGGTCTGGTCCTTGCGAGAAAGTGTCTTTTGGGGTCTATGGGATTGTCCTTGACATTTTCCCCCTGGTTATGAGGAACTTTTTTTTCTTTGTCGGATTGGATTGAATGAGTGAGCGTGTGTTGGGAAAGAGGTAATTATTTTACACTTGGATTGGTGGACACTTGCGGCTCTGTTTCTCTGATTTAAACATTGTTTGGGAAAGCTGGGAGTGTGTGCGTTGGATTAGTCAGAATTGAAACACGCGGGTTTTTGGGGATTGATTTGTTTTGGCTGAGAGTTAATTTTGAAGAAGTTTATTTGACGTTTTGGATATTGGTCGTTACAAGTATAAAAATTTGTAAGACTTTTTTTATTGTGGAAATTGTATTTTTGTACGAATTTTATTACTATTGACTGTCGTCGAAGTGTTTAGCGAATTTTATGATCCCACGATTTATTTTATGACTTTTATTGCTTTGACGATTATTATAAGTTTTTTTTATTTTATGGAATTATTTATTTTATATGCAAAGAATATATTTATTAAGTCTTCTATAAAGTTAATTGAACTTATAGACTAGATATTATTAATTTTTTAAAATAAACAACAATTAATGTTTTTAAAATATTATAACGTTTTGACATAATTTAAGGTTCTGATTTTTATAAATTATGTCTATTTAAATTGTGTCTAACTATACATTCATGTATTTTAGTAAATATATACTGAAACTATGTTTTAACTTTTTTTCTTTGTTTTTGAGATTATCCGGTCAAGGATAATAGAGGCTAGAATTATCAACTTGAATTTAATGAATCCAGTTTATTCATTTAGGTTAAAAAACACTTTTGAGGTGATAGAACTTTTTTATATTGCACATTTTTAAACATAAGTCTGTTTGAAAATGTTCAAAAATGTTTCAAATTAAGATTTTTTATGAGAAATAAATATCATTTTAAAGAATTAAAATAATTGTTTATCAAAGTAAGCGTAAATTGTTTCTGTTTTGCACATGTGAAATTTTGTTTTACTCCCAATATTCATGAAAATCAATAAAAATCGAATTTAAATTACAGAGATTCAAAATAAAATCATGCAAAAATAATTTGTTTCAAAAAGGTTAATTTTTTTAAACGGATTGGCTCACTTTGTTGATACATATGGTGGAAACTGATATTTGCAATACAAGGTAATTGTACTATAAACAACTTGTTGTGTCTACAGCTTTACAAGTAAGTAATAAAAACGCAATCGTTATCGAAAATAACTATTTTAAGTTAATTTATTGATAAATACATCTGAGGAAGTCCATTAAATATTCAAGTTGATATATTAATTTTTCAATTGTTGCTTTAAAGAAGTCGTTTATATTATTGCATATGTTTACCTCGAAAAGATACTACTTCACAACAAATTTTGCAGATTCATTATTTACTTAATTTTTTGCATAAAATTCAATTCTGTTTCTGATAAATTTGCGATAAAAAACGTTTGAGGCTTGGTATTAATACCAACATATTTCGAGATCCGTATTTTTTGTTGCTTCCGTAATAAACGTTAATTCATGCTGTTTAAACACGCAACACTTGCACAAAAGATTTCACATAAAGCGTTTTCAAACGTTCAATAAAACTCGGAACAAAGGAAAAGTCAATTTATTGTAAAAATATAATTTTATTTATATAAAGTGAATGATAAAATAATTTTTGTTTACCATATAGGAAAGTTAAATATGATCTATTTACTCAAGGAACCGGTTTTTGTCAGAGCTGCTTTACTTATTACTCCATATTGTGAAATAAAATCTTTGAAATAATATATGATAAACCTCTAGTGTTTTAAATTTCGTTTTCCGCAATCGATTGCCGATTTATAAATGAATACAATCTCATTAGATATGTTCAATTAAATGAAAAGAGAAAACGGTATTTTATTGGTGAATGACTTATAGAAAGGCAAATTTATTTTGTATATGTGTATTGTAATTGCTAGATTTTTAAGAATTGTTCCTGCACTCATTTTAAGTACAATACAGTACTATAAATTAGAGATAGATAACTAAAAATAAGATTTACTGTATATTTCTTATTGTTTGAGGAAACGAGTTCAATTCTCATAAGTTTTTTATGTGAGCGTAATGGCGATAAAATAAGAGTAAAGTTGAATACAAGCCAAAATCGATTCACACTTTCCATTGAATTACTTGATACAAAAACAAGATAAATACTTTAACATCTATGACCTATAAAACACTTTTTTCAAACAAAGAACTTATTTTTTACAAAAAATCCCAGCTGCAATATCCTCTAATTTACGAAGAAAAATAAAATATGAATGATATTTGTTGTCCTCAATTTCGAACAAAGCATATCGTGAGTGCCGTCAGGGTCGATGCAAAACTGTGAATTAAGTTTTTGCAGTTTCTGGAAGAGATTTTGCAATTAAAATTTACATTACTATATTAAATCGTAATGTAAATTTAAAAATCCAAAACATTGCCTATGATCTTATATATCATCAAGTACAGTATTAAACTAGGTTAACAATTGTATGAGAAAGTTTAATTATTCAGATTAGAAAATTTAAAATAATACTTTGATTTTCGATAGATTAAAAGGTAATATACTGTTTTTAAAGTTATTCAAAAAATGGAAATAGTGTTTTCTATTTAAATTTTTTTAATTAAATTTAACAAACATTCAATTATTAATTCACTTTGTTCATTTTTAAAATTTTAATTACCAAAAATATAAATTTTCTAGTGCAAATAAAACAATGAATACTATTATTGTTCTTTAGTTGTACATTAAAATATATAACCCATAAATAATTAAGATTTTAACTATCACCCCTGACCCCCTTTTAAGCTATTACTAACGATTGGTAAAATTGAACATTACTATCCAAACCTATCCACATTTTTGTAATACCACAAAAGTCAATATTTCCTTAAATCACCGCTCGATTCTCGCAAATCCAAAAAACGTGAAAAAACACGTACTTTTCTCAGCTTTTATAGCCGCCTCCGACACTGTGACTGCAGTTTTCAAAACAAACGCGAAGCCGACATCAAACGAGGCACATCAAAAACATAATCGCAGCAACAATAGTCTGCAGTCTTTCATCGGCCAACAAAAAAGCGGCGATCGGTATCAGCCTGCGTACATAAAGTCACGCCTTTTCCGGATTCACTTAAGCATGAACAGCCTTGAAAACGCGCAAAGCTTCGTTGTTCGTCAAACACGCCGAGATATCGAGTATTGGCACTGCAATTACGCTATTTCTTCGACGATCGGTTCGGCGGAGTCGCCGTCGCCGCTTTCGACGCGCGATTATTGAAATTATACATGTCGCGCACGTTTCGGGGAAAAAAGTGGATCGATAAATTGGTTCGAAATAGCAGCGGCGATTTTCTCCCTCGGAATAGTTTCTAGCACCGCGCGTCTAGATAATTTGGCGTTATGCAAGTGAATTGTGAAACCGGTTTTTCGCTATTTAAAGAAAAAAAATGAAGCCTACCCGAGCGGACGAGCTGCCGGAAGAGTTATTTTTTTTTAACTGCGTCGGGGAAAAAAAGAAACTACTGCGTCGAAGAAAATTGCTCGTTTTGTCTTTCCATTAGTTTTTATTAACGCGCTCTGTACGTGTCACTGAACAATGAGAACGCACTCATTGTGACGCAAAGTATTGCTCTCGAGCGCGAATTTGCATTTTGAAACCTTGTTGATAAGTAAATATACCGTTACCTGAAACTAGTCGCTTCCCGCGCTCTACCCACCGAAAATCGAAAGTATTATCTCGCCTCCTTTTTTACGAACAGCGCGATACAAGCCAAAAGACCTCGCCGCTTTACATAACGAGCTCGGTATAATTCAACAGATATAAAATCGGCTGTTTTAGGAAACGGGTGACTCACGCGCTCGGCTGCTAGCTCCAGAAGCAGCCTTCCTCCGCTGAACTTTTCCGCAAGGGTAAACACACACACACTGGAGTCCTCGAAAAAAAATTCCTTGCAACCTCCAAAAAGATCGGTATGGCCACGAAGAACCAATGCCAGCGACTAGCGCTGCAGGCCGATAAAACCTCCGCTCATCCTCGAGTATACGTCGAGCCTCGGCAAAACGAAGAAGAAATCCTCGAGAGCCAAGCTCTAATCCAGCCGTGTGCACGCAACCAGACGCGAGCGCGACCTTCGAAAGTCGATTACCTTTGTATAAGCCGGAGAGTGGCGGCGGTGGCAGGTGTGTGTATGCACACTGGCGATCGATTCGCTGGCTCGGCTCCTCCGATTCCCAGGCTTCGAAGCACAGAACTAAAGAGAGAGCACCGACTGCAGGCCGAGCAACAACTGTAGAATACAGCCGTGCTCTGTCTTCCGGCGTAGGAAGCGGAGCGCGGAGCACTGCGGCAGTGGTAGCAGACGCCGGGGAACTGAGGAACCAAACGCTGCACAGGCGGCCGAGGTTCTGGCTCTCGCGGCGTGGACTATATACATACAGCTGCGAGTGGCTGGTGTGTACGTGCACAGGCGCGCTTGTAGCGTATACGCAGCGATATGGTTTCTCGGGCACTCGGCGCGTGTGTATTTTGTAGATGCAAGTGCGCGTCTGTTTCGGGAATAAAAAGGGAGAAGAGAGAGTGCAGCAGCGGGCTTTGTGTGATAGTAGCGTTGCCATGGTGTGTGCTTTTCTAGGCCGCGCGCGCCGCGCAGCTTTTTGAGTATAGCGAGTGGTGCGCTGTACGCACCTGCGATGATGAAAAGCTTTCGCGTTTGTCGTGAAGCAAAGTGGACGTGGCGTTTTGTCTGGCTTTATGGTGGAGCTTTTCTGGGCTGGGGGATAGAGCGTGGTGATGTAGAGTTGGATAGGCGACTACTGGGGGCATGTGAGTTGTGTTTGGAGTAGCGCCGAATGGTCGTGCTGGCGAGCGATTAGAGCGGGATCGATAATGTATAAGAGTTATTTGTGACTGTTGATTTCGTATCGCGGGGAGCTTTGAAGAGTTTATTTACTTGGAGCAGTTAGAACGCGATTGTTAACCCTTTGAGGGGCATATTTTTCTGTTGAAATTAGCTTTTTTTTAATTTCAATTGTTTATAACTAATTATGCAGATAGAAATTTGGATTTTTCTACTAACTAGGAGAGTCCCAGGCCTCCGGATCACGGATTTTGCTCAAACTTTGGGATATGATTCTAAGTAACAAAATATGAAGAAAACTAAAATTTTAGCTCTAACGCTTTAAGAAACTCAAGTTCTTGATATATTTATCTGCATTTAAAGAAAGTATTGAAATAAATGCTATTTTTCAAATCTTTTTAATATAGCTAAAAAAAGTCTTGTTTGCATCTATAAGTACAAAAAATTGAACTATAAGAAATGAGCTTTCATGTGGTTTTTACAGAACTAGCTAAATTCAAGCGCGCTACGCGCGCTCTGTGCCATTTTTTATACTTGCGAAAATAAATTTTTTGAACTTTAATTCATA
>UELX01001929.1:0-36549 GCA_900480035.1 Eupelmus urozonus
TCTGTGTATGTAAAATGGCATTTTACGCATTTTTGAAAATGCGTAAAAGATATTTTACGCACACGTGAATCAAAAATATCATTCTACACTTGTTACATAATTAAAACACGTTTATAATTACTAAAAAAATATTAAAAAAATGTCTCTTCAGAATCCGGGTACTGCATTTTATTTTCTTACCAATACCATTCCTCCTTAACCACAAAATCCTCGGTACTATCCATCCACAGCAAAGTCGGGATTCCCCAAGCCCTCTTTCCGTAACAACAGCCCCGAGTATACAGGGCACGCAAACACCTGTTCACTTTAAAAGCAAAGAAAGCGTAAAAGCAGCCCTTTCGCCGAAAATGTCCCTCCATCTCCTCCCCCTCGCGCGCAAAAAAAGACCGAGAATAAAGACCAAACTATAAATTTCAACCATCCTCAACATCCAGCCATCCACAAGCTCGACTGTAACAAGCTTCCAGCTGGCATTGTACGCCCGGATACAGACTGCGACGACATACTCACACGCGACTTTGCGCGCACAGGTTGTACGTCGAGCTCGCGCATTATCACAGAGCCAAAGAATACTCCGTCGCAATATCACGGAACTCACAATGAGCCCTCATTAGCGCGCGCCCCTTTTTGTCTCTGTCTCTTCCGCTGGCTGTGCCCTAGTCAGCCCTTCCGTGAGATTTCAAATTTAATGCACTTCGACGCGTGTGTGCGCGCAAAAGAGAGAGAGAGAGAAAAGCTACAGAGAGTCGTTACTACGTAGCCGCGGGCGAACGTTTTTCGGATGCGTTGTGTAGCTGGCGCGCGGCCCGTATCTCCGCGCAGCTTTTCAGCGAGCATAAAATCTCGCGTGACTTGATTTATAAATGGGGACTGGGAGGAAATTTTCAAATGTATCGCGACCCCTGTTACGCGAGTTACTTTTAAGGTCTCGAGCTGAATTTTATACACGGGAGCGCGGAGAAAATTTTGCGCTCTTTGTCGGGGCTATTTGCGTTGCGTAACAGCTGTTTTTCCGCAAGAGTTTTATTCGGTTTGAGAGTCGAGTGGGTTAGCGGGCTGAATGCCGTTCGCTTTATTTGCCGCTGATTTCCTGTAAAGTTTGCAAGATATGGAAATTACCAATAACTGGATTAACCTCCCTCTCTCTCTCTCTCCCTCTCGCGTGCCCCCCGCCCTTTCTCTCTCTCTCTCTCTCTCTCTCTCTCTCTCTCTCTCTCTCTCTCTCTCTCTCTCTCTTTCGCTGCAGCCAAAGTTACAGAAGTTATATTGGAATTAAGAGTTACGGATTCGCTAACAGGAACTGAAAAGTTACAGGTCTTCTAACAAGTTTCAAGAAAACTTTACAGTTTTTATCAAGAAATACAGGTCTGCTTGAGATATTTTGAAATCTCTACTATAAATAATTGATACTAAATATAAATTTCTTACAGTTACATAAAAAGCTGTAAATAAAACAATTCTAAATATTTATTTCATTTATATTATAAGAAAAAGTGAAAAAGTCATAAATGTGACATAAAAACGTATCCGTCATTTACGTGCTACATTTTATCATATCGTTAAGAGGGACCACTCTTTAAATACTTGTATATAAATAATTTTTAGATCGTTGAATGAATTTATTGTTCGCATCTTTAATAAATCCAGGTAGTTCGTCGAGATTAACAAAAACTTTTCATTGAGATACATAATTAAATATTCTCAAATCTGCATTATATAAGTGCATGATACAAAAAAACATTTTGACTGCCCCAAGTTTTTTTCATTTTTAAAAAAGAGGTAAATATAAATAAAATTAGGACTAACTTTACTTTATCTAAAGCTTGATTTAATAGTTATTCATAAATAATGTTTTTAAAGATTTAATTTGTCCGAAAAAAATTTTGTCTGTAGAAATTTTTATTATTATAGATTACATTAGCCTTTACTTTTTTTATACTGCAACCACATACCTTTTTGACAAACAGGGCTTCAAGAAATTCTTTAATTACTTCCACTTCTTGAGCATAAACGTAATATTAAAATAGGGTCACTGGCGATACTTGCTGTATACCTGGACGAATTTAACTCGCTGAAATATATAACTACTTTTAAGCGTTTCTCAGAAGCTGCTTACAATTGACGATTTCATTATGGCAACTCCGTTCGTTTGGCAAAATATAATTTCTTTTAAAATCTTTTAAATGCTATTAAAAGTTCGCGCATACGCTTTTGCTCTTTCAGTGTATTTAAAGTTCGAGTTGTATTGTTACGAGAGACAAGCAAAATAGCGCCCTGACAAATGATAAGCTGATCAGTTCAAACGGAATCACTTACAACGATTCGATAAACTTAGGAGCTTATTTGGAAATACTCCTAAGCTGTTTAAACAGCTTTAAGTTGTCGGTAATATTTAGTTACGTTAATTCCAATTGATGAAATAGCATTTCATACATTGCATATTCTACAATTGAAAATTGAATAATTATATTACAATAGTCAAACTATAGAATGTAACTTACAACTAATACAATATGTAACAAATAAATAAATTATAGTAATTGATGATGTTGAAACTATATTCTGCTATTTTTCAAATTATTACAGATGTTTTTACGATTAGTATGATTAAAGAAATATTTTATCAAAGTTTGTATAATTTTAAGTGAAAATCTATTAGAGTACTGGAACTCGAAGTTCAAAAAAGTTTCAAATATAAGAAGGTAATATTCAACTTGTAAGTTTTAATTGGAGAGCTTGAATAAGTTGGTATATTAATTTACTCTAACTGTAATCTTAAAATGTAAAAATAGAATTAAGTTATATTTAGGTTTTTGAAAAAGTTTTAGAGTTTTTAATTTATTTAACATTTTATAATGAAATACGTGACCTTTGTAAACAACGAAATAAAACTATTTAACTATTTTAAACTAATTATTCTGTAACTCATTTTCAAAATTTTTGTATTTATGGTAACAATTAATTACACTACAAGCTAAGAATTTATTGTAATTCTATATAAATAAATTTAGCATGCCAAGTGTACAATAATTAAAAATAATTACACAATATAAAAAGTATAATACTAAATCAATTTTAATGTAACGAACAATAATTTTATCCCTTACATGAACCTAAACCAACCAAACCATCAAGTTAAAAACCATGTCGGCCTCAAAACGATATTTTACGAGCGAAACGCCATAAATTGTCCACAAACGCACAAAAGCGAACAGAGGCAACCATTTGCTCACAAAAATGGCTGTTTCTAATAAAAGCGAGAAAAAAACCGCACGCACGTATAACTTCTTAAGAAAAATTATTGCCGGATTATCCAGCACGCTGAAATGCTTTCAGTTTATACACACACAACACTCGCCGGTAATATTTCATTTTTCAGAGGTCCCCCCGCACGCCTTATGGACTGAAACATTTCTGCACGCACACCATTCGGTGGCGCGAAATAAATGCTTTCCCAATAATCTCTTCCTCACGTATACGCACACGTTTCCCCACCGACCCTGTTGCGATCTCTGACGCGTGGTTACTTCGGGTTGGACGAGCAAAAAGCTGTTCGTGCGGCCCAGCAGTTCGGAACGGCAAAAATCTTTTCGTCAATGAGGATTTTTTTTCGTGCCGTGGATCGAAAGTGCCAGTTGCGCACAAGCGCTTTGGGATCCATCTGAACGAAATTAATAAGCGATGTAGAATGAATTAACGCATGGATTAAAGCATTGTTGGCCTCCGTTTTTCGAAAGATTTTTTTCTTCTTGTGGATGAATATGCATTTTTAGAGATCGAAGACACAGATAGATGGGTTGTGTTTTTTTTTGGAATTTAAGCTGTAACGATTGATTGAACAGTTTTTAAGGATGTATAAAGCACAGTATTGTACATTTATATTTATATGAATATTTAATAACTGATATAAAGTTCAGCTTGAGAAAACGGATCTCAATATTTAATTGCTATTTAAACCTTAAGTATCAAAATAGCTTTTGATATCAAGTTTGTTTTATAGGTGATAGAGCGTTTATTAGTATTTCTTCAGTCTTTGTGTTTTTTTTTTTTTTTTATAAAATTATTCAAAGTAAGCAGTGAAATAAAGGTTAATTTTATACATATTTAATCCAGTTTTAAAAAATATAAAAATGGAATTAATTTATTCTTAGACTTTTCAATTAAGTATTGTGAGCTTTATTTACAAAATTTTGTTTCAAAATGGATTTATTTAAAGAGGTATTAAGATTAACAATAGGTAAATAAATATTAGGTGGCTTTTTCATGTTAAATTAATTTTTTATTCAGATTCTTTAAGTACAAATTTCAAAGTTGTTAAAATAACATTCAATAGTACATATCATTAATTTTATTTTTTTTTACAAGTATAAGAGTAAATAAATGTATTCAACATTTTATACATAATAATCTCACTATATATCTTAAATAATTACTTAGAAGAATACATACTAGATATGTCATAAATCTAATTAGTTAAATTAACTAGATTACGTACTAGTCTCACAATATTGTCTTAAGAGAATCAAATGCCTCTATTAAAATTGACTAAATAAAAACTTTTTTACTTTTTTTGATAGATAGAATTTTTATGCAAAATGAGTGACTTTTCCCCAAATAGTTGGTCGTATTACTACTACATAATAATTTACGGTTTGTGTCTAAACACAATATAGTAAGGACACTTTCCAGTGATGTTTACGTTCTGCAGGACAAATTTGATACACTGAAATGTATTCTGAATACAGAACTAAGTACCTATTGATTCTTTCGACAATTTTAGTACTTCATGACTCACATCTTGATAAAAATCTTTCGAACAAAAATCCGAAATAAAGGAACATTCTTATCTCTCGTTCTATAGTATGTTTCGTTTGTAAAATCACAATTTAGAAACGAAACCTACCCTCAACTCCTATATGTGGGTCCCATCTCTGTCGAGGGGACTTCTGAACACCATCAATAGCAGTGATCTCGCCATTCCTACCCTTGTAGATATTATGATTGTAGTCTACGTTGTAAGCTGGTCGTCTTTCAGGCCCACTAAGAGATTGAGTTCGCGTGAGGCTGATCGAGCCATTATGATCTTAAGGATTGGCTTCGAGCTAGAATCGCCAGGAGGCCTGAGCACCGACCGTTGGCTCCCAGCGTCCACCTGGGAGTTTCTGAGCACCACCTCCAGCCGTTATTTGTCCTTGCTTGTGCTGGAATATGTTGTGCTGATAGTCAACGTTGTAAGATGGTCGTCTTTCGGGCCCACTAAGAGCTTGAGTTCGCGTGAGGCTGATGGAACCGTGATCTCCTGGGTTAGCTTCTCTTTTAAACCTAATAGTACCTTGGACTCCTACATGTGGCTCCCATCTTTGTCCAGGTAACTTCTGAGCACCACCACCGGCAGTGATCTCACCATTCTTACCCTTGTAGATATTGTGATTGTAGTCTACGTTGTAAGATGGCCTTCTTTCGGGTCCACTAAGAGGTTTAGTTTGTGTGATACTGATGGAACCATGATCTTGAGGATTGGCTTCACGGGCAAAGCGGGAAGGTGCTTTTGGTATCGTTAGCCGGTTCTGAAGAAAGAATAATTATTATACTTAAAAAGACTCGTTTACTTTTTAGACAGTAAAATAATAAATCTTGTTTTTGGCAATATGATTTTCTTTTATATTTGATAGATTCGAGAAAATTGTACTTACAATGTATGGTGGTCTAGGTGGTGTCGGTCTGAAATCAGCTGTAGCCACTAAGATTATCGCTGCGAAAGCGACGGTGAACAGAGCTACTCTCATTTTGAAATATCTAAACAGAAATAGTTATTTTCATCAGAAGACAATTTAATTTGCGATTAAATTGTAATGTGGTAAAGGAGTCGTGAAATTTAATTTTTTTGGACGACTGTTTTCATAGGTATCTGTAAGTATATTATAATTCTATTTAATCACATTCAACGATAGCATATCAGATCGAAAAATTTGATAACTCTTACATAAAATATAAAGTATTCAAAATAATCAAGAACCACCATAAAAGTCTCAAATTCGAAAAATTATAATTTATTTTTTAATCATAAATAATATTTATAGCTCTTATTTGTATATTATTAAAATAATTTTCATAACAAAATATTGCATTTAACAACTTACCTGCAAAAGACTACTTCGTTAGGAAGAGTCAAGCTCAAACTGTGCTCAGTCGATCTCTCTGAAAAGTTTATATACGCGTCCCGCGAAAGCCAGTCTGAATCAGCCGGCAAGGCAGGGGAACCACTAGCCGCTCTCTTCGCTGGGAATCACTTATGCTTCACAGTGATGCTGTCATAGCGCGCGAGAGGTCGAAGACCGTAATAAGAAAAAAGCGAACGCAAGAAAGAGTGAACGTACGTGTGCGTGTTGGCGATCGCACGGCTTAGGAATCCCCAGACGAGCGCTAAAACGATTAAATATTGATTGCATTTCCGGAAGTACTATACTATTGGCGACTATTTTGCAATATAAGAGCTGTGAGCGATGTTATTAGTTGTCTTTTCCTTGTGTACTCATGATGGCCTTGAAATTGTTACAGAGAATATAGTATGTACAGATTTGCAGCTGTTTCCTTAAGATAACAGATTTGTATTTCCCGGAGATAAAAAAACTTCTTGTTATTGCAATTACGAAAATTCAGGGGACTTTTTATCCTTGTTTGCGTTAATCAACTTTTTTTCTGAGATATACTAAGTTTGTTCAATTTTTTTTTAGAATAAAAATAACTAAATTTCTATGCAACAAATTCGAATTCAAATATCCCATTTTTAGATTGCATACACATATATGCACTTTATTTACGAAAAAGTAATATTTTATACATTTTGTTATAGTACATTTATAACAATATTTATAATTTAAAAAATAAGTTGATTTTTAGCTTTTATTAATATAACAAATAAAAATATTTCTTATATTTTTTAATAGAATTTCATTAAAACTAGCTATAAACAGATTAAAATATTTTATTAAATATTTACTTTTTCAACATCAAGTATTTTAAGCAGTTTTTAAAAAATTTTAATAAAAAACAGCTATATGTAGAACTACTTACCAGAAGAGTGCATAACCTTCAGGTCAACGATCTTGATAAAACTTTGAAATATGTTTCTAATGTCCAGTATATCATGAGTATGAATTTTTTGTCTTTCTTAAAGAAATAATATAGTAAACGATTTATTTGTACATTATAATAATATACTTTCTTATTATTTTCGTGTAATAATAAATTTTAATACCTTAAATTTTTATTGCTTCTGCAGAATTATAATATTAATCCAATACTATATGAAAACTCGATATTAGAATGTCATAAAATCATGAAACAAAAGTCATGTGCGCGTAATACTAATATTTTTTTTTTATACTTACAAGGACAGTGTTACCAATTAATTAGTTAGGTTCTGGATAAATATTATAAATTAATATGTTATACTTTTAAAGTATTTGTTTCAGTGCATTGTGAATATTTATAATCTTGATCAATGATTTATTTAATAAATTATTTATTTATAAGAGTGTATATTGACTGGATATATGAGGAACTGATAATTTTCATTAAACTATCCTTTTATTATGTAGAATAAAATTTTATTAAAACGAATTAAATGTTACAATTTAAGTTAGATTTAAAATTACTTAAAGATACATCGAGAGGAGAGAAAGAGAAAATACTTTGTGGTAAATGCAAAAGCTATAAATTATATAAATTTTCTTGCAAAATTTTGTAGTTTAATACTTTGTATATTCTCTTTATAATATTTTAAAACATAACAAAAATAGAGATTTAATATAAGTTATTATATAGTTGCATATTTGGTTCCATATATTGAATTTTTAAACAACTACTACACGATTAAAAACACGCGTGTAGTCTGTTAACATTTTTTGCCTGTTACTAAATTGTCTGTTAAATTAAGAGATAAAACCTGTCAGCCTGTCATAACCTGTCAACTACTACACGGTTAAAAATACGCGTGTAGTCTGTTAACATTTTTCGCCTGTTACTAAATTGTCTGTTAAATTAAGAGACAAAACCTGTCAATTTATATATGTATGTTCAATGTCTTACAGACGTTTTGTCTGTTAAAAGTAACAGTCATCCTGTCTGTAATTCGTTTTAACAGAATTGTCTGTTATATTAATAGACAAGTTTTGTTTATTATTTATTTTCTAACCGTGATACATAGAGAAAAACACGAAAAATGTTCATTGATTTATAATTACATGAACGTATATTTGAAAAAATAATTATTTTTATTTTCAATGCTTATAGTGACTCTTCTAGAATTCACAACTACCAATTTTGAAACCATGCCTCATAAATATAATTTAATTACTTTATACTTACTTTAGAAACTCAAAATTAGTTTAGCTAAAAAAAAAGTAATCTGAAAATCTTTCCAAAACGCTGTACTTTTTCTTTCCAATCTAACGGAAATTTTTTGAATTTAATAAATAAAGTTTTTCTCAAGAAACTTAAATCGACCTGCAGAATCCAGCAGTATCGCAGAATCCAAGATTAATACAACTTTTTCGCGAGATTCTACTTGTAACTTACTTTTTATTTCTCTAAAGCCCATATATATAAAGACTTTGCAACTTAATTTTTCCCGAAAACTTAATGCTACTGCACTTCTTTTCATCCGTAATAGTATTTAAATAGACGAAGAAGCTTAATTGAGCTGAAATTAAATTTTAAAATGCAGCATTCGAAATTTTAAAGAAACGAGAAAATTCTAGTACCATTGCTCATAATTATACTGTAACGTTATTTTATATCAATATTGTCACATTTTAAGCTGGTGTCAGAATTATTAATAAAGTTGACTATTATATTTTAAATTCTTAGTATTTTCAAACTTTCAGCATGTCTTTAACAGAAGATAAAACAATTATTTTTTAGAACTTTGCTATCTAGAGCACAAAGACAAATCTCATTTCACGCCCCCGTTTTCCGTCCATTTTTCTCGGCGACCCCGAAATTTCAAGTCGACTGGTTTTGAAACTGCAACAATCTTTACCCGCATTTTCAAAAATGAAAAGACTCAGTCCATTTCAATTAAAAAGCCGTGCTAGTACATACACACAGCCCCACAAACTCGCACGTACATACGCACACACACAAACACAAACACACGTACACGTATACAAGTTGAACCGCGAAGCGAAGCTGTTCGTAGCACTCGACGCGGTTCTTTCTTACAAAACTTTAATTGCTCTCCACACTTCCTTTTCAGAAAGCTCGTTCTCTCAGAAATAATAAGTAGACGAAAAGCAAGAAACTCCCTGGACTCGCGAAATTTCGCACCATGCAGCACTAACCGCGTCGTGCCAAATCTTTTTTTTTCCCCGCCCACTTTTTATTTTCAATCTCCACAGCTTGTATTTCTCGCGCACCTTATGCGCCTTCGTAGATCTCTCTCGCCTGTGCGCCGTTTCATTAAATCCGCGGGCCGCGCTCGCAGCCGCCAGGAATTTATCGCCCAAGTTTTCCCGCCAGCCAGCGCTTTCGGGATATCTCATCTCGTACGTTTCTCCGCGTCTTTTTCCGGCCGTTTTCTCGCATTATATGCATCCAGGCCCGTCTCATATGCATTCCCGACGTCCGCGAGTTTTTCCGCTCCGAGAGTCCTTTTCCGGGGGGTAGAGGAGCGGTTCTTTTTTTCCCGTCTTGTTTCGTCCTTTTCTCTTTGTAACGAATCTTTATTTCTGGCCGGACAACTCTTCTGCCTTTCTTTTTTCCGCCTTTTTTGAGAAAAAACGAGGGTGGAAGAGAAAGAAAAGCAAGCCGGCGGAGTGGGCAAAAAAGTCGGCGAAGCAAAGAGAGTGGAAAAGCGAGTTGAACTCTCTCTCTCTCTTTTTCTCTTTTGTACAATGCGAAAGCGAATCCTACAGCTGGAGTGCGCACAAGTTCGTAAATTAATATAGCGGACGTGCTTCTTTCTTCCCCGTGCGGCAGCCTCGAAGTTTACGCGTGCCAGAATCGTCAATTATTCGATTCATAAATCTTAAATTCGTTAGTGGCGAGTTGATAATTAGAAACGCGAGGGGGTGTCGCAAGTCGAATTTGGGAAGTCAATAAAAGTGAAAAAGAACTCTTTCTGTTCTTCGCTCTAGACCACTTTTCTTTGTCTTTGCATTTATAATTGGCTTGGTCGCGCGGCGCGCGCTGACTCGTCAATTATTATGCGCGTCGCGGAAAAGACGTGGAAGAGAGGAGAGAGCCAGTCGCAGCTCGACAGACCGGAAATTTCAGCTGACGCACGCTTTCTTTATTAACTGGCGATTCAAATGGTTATTGCTCGGCTTTATTATGCGCTCTGCAAATAAGAGTTTAAGTGCCTTAATTGCGCATACTTTGCAACTAACAATTATGTGGAGTTTTAATTGCAAAAAATTCACGCTTGATAATTTTACATAATACTTACAAAAACTGTGATTTTTTACATTTTTCTTTTGTGAGTTCGTCCAATTCAAGTGAAAACGTATAAATACGAGTATTTTACGCGTGTTAAATGCCTCTACATATATTCAGAATTATGATGGCAAATAAATATTGTATGTTATTTCAAAATCGGAGTATAATCAATTCGACTTCAAAGGAGCTAAATTTATAATATTATGTTTCTGAATACTTTCTGTACACACATTAATATTATTTTAAAAATTTTCAATAATGCCATATTCACTGCAGCAACTGAAATTTTTTCTGCGTAATATTGAAAATGCTTTTTAATTTTTTTCCATTCTCTTCTTCAAAATTTCGCTCTTTTTCTCTCATTCTCTAGCATCGGAAAATGAAACGCCATTACGAATTCAACCGAAAAATAACCTACACCATTAAGAAGCATTAAAGCTCGCGCGCAGCGCCTCAAAAAGCGTGCGCATACAATAATAAAAGCAGCCATCAATTTTTTAACTGCATTACCTCATGCAGCCGGGCAGATGTCGGACGGGGGATTAAAGGGTCGCGCGCGGAGCGTCGAAAAAGGCTGCTTTATGCATCACGGGCAGGCCGAGAGGCTCGCCTGCAATTTCGTCGTCCCGCCGTCCGATTCAATTTTACCGCGCGCCATTCACGCGCGCGTACGCAAATCTGGCTGCACAAGGCCGAGATTATTCCCCGGGCGCTTGCTTTCTCTCTCCTCGCGCGCGCGCGTGTGTATACAGCCGCCGAAATGAAAAAGAGCCAGCGCCGCAAAATCTTCAAAAGCTCAGGGGCTACGGCTGGATGCGTGAGAGTGAAAGGACCAGCGGTTCGCAGCTGGAGGGGCTTTCCATGTTTATCATGCGCGCTTTTTTCCTGATTGAAAATAGAGACGAAACTAACTGACGACGGCTGGTATGGCGTGTGTAGGTGTGTGGGTCTGTGTGTAGGTGCGCGAGTGGGTACGTATATAGAAATTGTCTAGTATGATGGATCGTGTGGGTACGAGTGAAGTGATTTGATCGATTTCTTTTTTTATTGAAGTTGACAGAATGCTATGTCAATTGATATATCGCGCTTAAAATGATTAGGGACTCCATGATTTTTACAATTTTTTTGAAATATTTTCTTTGAAATGAGGAAATAAAATAATTTTTTATGCTTAAAATTATCTTTATGGGTAGATAAGTAATCATTATTAATATATTCACTGTAGTAAATATTATATCTAAGTCAAGTAAAAGCTGTTTCGAAACATTCTTTTGCTTCATGCGAAATATATCTTTAAACAAGTTTAGAAGATTCTATGAAGTTTATGCTGCAAGACGCACATTACTACTTTAAAATATGTGAAGAAAATTTTGTTGAAAATACGTACTTAAGAATACAAAAATGTATTTTACAAATTTACTTATTTAACTTTTCAATTTTCTCGGCAAAAACTTCTGTTTTGTTTTAAATTTTGATAGCTATCTGGTGTTGACGTCGCTGTCATGTCTCATTTTAGTAGCCAAACTTTACTAGGCTTTCGAAATTTCCTTGATGTTAGCACTTTCATAAATTTTAAATAAAAATCTAATATTTTACTTTATCTTGTCATATTAATTTCTGCTCTTTCTATTTATTATGTAAATACATATTAGACAAGAACAAATTGTTTCTTTTTAAATTGCTGCATGACAACAGTATTTAAATTATTTAACGTATCTACTTTTTACAGTTACAATAAAATTAAGTATAAAAATTGACAATAAAATCAATAAAAGAAATTTTAAGATATTTACTTTTAACAATTCTTACTTGAATAAATTCTTTTAGTATAAATATTATCAGCACTAATATTATATTAGCAATTATAAAAATCATACTTAAAATAAAATACATAAAATATCAATTTGAATAAAAAGCGGAAAAAGTGTAGAATTTATTTTGCGGATGATAATCATAACGGTAAGGAAAATAAATATCCATTATAATTCAGGAGATTATTTTTTGAATGCCGGACCGTTTGCCGTTTGACGGAAAACTGCCAAGCCTGCTGTGATGAAAACTCATTTGCAAAGAGCTTTATTTATTTTATGATTCGCTGGACTTTTTCCCATTTGTTGGCAAATGGTGAGTCTCGCACTGTCGCTGAAAAAACTGCGATTGAAACGGCGTGACGGATTAAAATTGAATTCGATACGGTAATGATTAAACTTTGCTTCGGTACATTTTTCCTTTACTCTTCGTTTCATTTTCAAATTGAACGTGCTGCTATTGATTTTATTTCCTGATTTTATGGAGAATTAAAATTAAGAACTAATATCCAAATTTAAACATATTCAATGATAATAGAATTTTTATCGTTGATTAAATTTTTCTATTATTATTATTTTTATCAAAAACTGATAAAATAATTTTATTTAATTAACAAAAATATTAATTATTTAAGTGGATGTCCATTGAAAAGTGCCAAAGATATGTTATTTATTATAAATTGAAAATTTTTAGATTTTTGAAAATTTTAATACCTGCATGCGTGCTTTGAAAAAAAACTCAAGTTAGCTCTTAATTTAGTAGAACCGATGCAGTTAAAATACATCACATTTAGGGAGTACCAACTAACCAGTACGTCTATTACCTCTATATTCTGCTTAACAGCTAGTTAAATTTTGATACATCAAAGATGCAATTGGAACAGCAGATGCTTTATTAATATCATATTTTGTTTGAAGCTTCCATACAAAACAAATGTATCAAGATATGTATATGATACAGGTTTTTCGCAGAATAAGCGCGGTTGCACTGCGGTGCCATTTGTTTCCTCACACGCATGTACATAATCTTTACACATACAGGCAGATGAGTCCAAATCGATAAATTTATCTTTCGCTTTTCAGACAAACAGTTAATTTGATATATGAATAAAGTTTCCTTTATTATATAAGAATTTTTGTCAAAGGTATATATATATATATATATATATGTGTGTGTGTGTGTGTGTGTGTGTGTGTGTGTGTAGAATTTTAGGAAGAAAATAAAAATAAATATTAAAATAAATATTAATTAAATAGAAGTAAAAAATATAAAATTTTTAATGTTGCATACATATTGAAAAATAAAATAAACTATAAGAAAAAATTTAAAAAAATATATCAAATAAAAAGGTAAAAAATATTCAAACATATAACTTTTTGAATATTTAAAATGTTTTATTGAATTCAAATAAATAGAAAATATGATTGATGAGCATTAAAAAAACAATACTATTAAATCAGCCGGCTTTTTTCTCAGAATAGTAATATTTACCATCCTATATTACTTTGATAATTATGACAGTAAAATATTCTATTGTTGTGTCTTGGAAGCTTCATTGTTTCTTATTATTAATGAATTCATAAATTTAAGATCTTATAGGATTAAGTAGATATTTCTACAAAACATTATACGAAAACCCAAAAATTAGATCGTAAATATTGTTTAGGGGAATTAAAAATAATTTTATTCTAAAGATTGAATGTTTTAATAGAAGTTAATGTGATCTGTTTTTTAGAAAAGTTCCACTAATTTTGTTTTCAAAAAATTATAGATAAAAAAATATCAACACCAAAATCCGAGTTTAACGACATTTTAACGTAAATAAATTTTTTTCAACAAGTCAATAGAATAGATGAAGAGCTTTTCTCGGAATAGCACATCATCATCAAATTCTATTAAAACATACAATTTTTAGAAAAAATTTTATTCTAACTGATTTAATTAATATTTACGACAAAAACTTTGAGTTCCCATTTAATATTCTGAGTAAATTTACACCTCACCATTTGGACTTAACGGAACGTTGATATTTCATTGAGATATCTCGTCGATACAAAGCTTTCATTTATAGATAATCATTTTCCAACTTTATATAAATTAGTCTACTATGCAATCTAAATTAATACAATTTTAATTGCTTTTATTTATCTAGATTCAATTTATTTTCTCCTTATTTTGACCATTCGCTTCAGAAGCGTTAATTTCATCATTATCACGAATTATCAGGAAAACTGGATATGCCAGAGAATATAATTCGACAGATATACCAGAATCAAATAATAAAGAGGTTGGAATAAAGTATTCTTTTATAAATTATTAATATCCTTAATAATAGTTGCTTTTTTTAAGTAATTCATAAAAATTAATAACGATCAAAATAGTAAAATTGATTATGTCTAATCAGATCTAGTTCTCAAACTTTTTGAATAGCTCGAACGGTTTACTAGTTTGCAACAAAGGAAAGATATATCATAAAGTTATGGACACGATTATGTTGATATATTCATTGATAACGGCTAAGTAAAACGGTGATGTAGAAATCTATATTCTATATAGGATATTAAACGAGATCCCAAAAATTATATTGTAAACGTTAACTAAATCAGTTGGAAAACATATTTTCTAAAACTTTTATGTTTTACAAACAGCTTTCAGAGTCTATTTTTTTAAAAAGTTCAATTGATTTTGTTAAGAATATTATTCTTACTAGAATTTCAATAACTTTTTCAACAAAGTCAGTAGAACTTTTCGAAAAAAACTCTGTTAGCTTCTTATGAAATATAGAACCTTTACTACATTATTTTTGGTAATTTCTACCCCACCCTTTCACTTGGCTTCAAATGAATTTGCTAAATATTTGATTTCAACTCGTTTCCTCTCATCTCGGGCATATTTCTGCTTCATCACTGCTTGAACATTAAAACGTCAATTTTCCAAAAGCACGAAAATGTGACTTTATGGTTATTACAGAAAGCCACAGATATACATTTTGTCGATTTTTCCATTATCAATATACCCACCCATTTTTCCACATTTTCCACACTTCTTAAAAAAATACAAAAAGATTTAATCTGCTGACAAAATAATTACGCATCCGTCTGCGTGCGGTTGCTTTTGATCGGGCTGAAGTGGCCCGCGTCGATTGCACTTACGATCGCTGGCCGGCCCCGCGTCCAGAGAGACACGAGACTGGCGCTCTCGAAATTATATCCTGCACGAAGCGCGGGCGCGTTTCGGTCAATAAAGCGAGAGCGCGCGCCATTGTTGGGGCTCCGCGAGCGCGTTATACACATCGAACAATAGCCGACAAAGGTGAGCGCACTCCTCTATTTTTCCCGTGCGGTCTCTTCTCTTTCAACCCCCCCTCGCCTCTATACAGTGGCCTCTTCAGAGGGTAGGGGAAAAAATCTGTCCTTCGAGGGAGGGGATGGGAGAGCGGAAAAAAATGAGGGCTAAAAAAGCGGGCTTTTTATGCTGCAGCGAGAGTTGTAGGGTACTCGTACAAAAGGGACCTGTCGCGCGCTTCATTGTGCGGATGTGTCGCGGAGGAGGAGGAGAGACCGCCGGGCTATATACGGGCGACGACAAAATGCTCTCTCTCTCGCTCTTTCTGTTTGTAGACGAGTTTGAGCTTCGCTTCTCGTATCGGATCTATCAAAATGCGCTTTAGAAAGGAAAAAGCTTACGTGCTTATTGGCCGGGCTATTGTACTCGCCGATCGTTTGAAAAGTCATTTGTGAGGGAATTATATACGGCATTGAGTAATTAGGGATTTTAAGGCTGCCAACCTAGGAGATTAATATGGAATGATTTACTGCTGCTTATCTAATTGAAAGTGTGAAAATTAGAATTTTTAATAATTGTTTATGCGCAATAGGATGTTGCCTTACCCGATAGGCTGTTACTACTGATGTTTTTCGTAACCATCTTGATTGTGCTCATTGAATATTCTTTTGATCCTTAATAAACTTACTATAATATAAATAGACTCAGAAAATCTAATATCGAATAACTATCTCCAACTAGACAATATTAGTTACAATTCATGTAAGATCCCGTACAGAAATCATACAGAGACGGAACGCAGAATTCCTATCGCGAAATCCCACGTTCTTGTCAAAACCCCCAGGTTTTTCTTTCACATGAAATATATATCATTAAATTTGCAAAAACTAAAAAATTCTAAATCAATCAAAAACTATTAAAAACCGCAAACCAATAAGACAAACCCTTCAATTTCCAGAACTAAACTCAACGTCGGCATCGACGAGCGACGGGAGCGGCCTCGGCGAGTCGACCGGCGGTAGCAACTTCGCCGGGCTCGACGAGCCATTATCCTCCTCCTCGTCGAATTCCGTAGTCGAGGAAAGCATCGAGGAAGACACAGTCGATGACATTCTCTACATGCGGGGCGCCTCCTTCACGATACACCTGGACACGCCCAGGGCTAACCTCAGCTCGAACGAGTCGCGCGACGCTTACGAAGACGAGGACGACGAGGCGAACGAGATACCCGACGAGAGCGAGGACAAGAAACCGATGCTGCTGCCATCGACGCCGCAGGTATATATGTATTTATGGATGAGAGCTTATTGGCCGGGATATTGGCGAGATTACGGAGAAACGTCAATCTGGAGGATTACTTTTTCCTCGCTCGAGATGGATTTTGCACTCGGTTTTAGCTTCGTATTTTTGATCTTTTAATTGAGCGAGTTTATAAGCTCTTTTCTCATTCGGATGGATTGATCTTTTCTTTTTGTATGACTAATTTTATGAATAAATTTCTCTTTATTGTTTCGTTTAATTGAATACTGGCTATAAATAGTGCTTTTTATTAAAAAAAATAAAATAGTATTTACTAATTTCGAAGTAATCAATTTTATCGCGATTCTCTATCAAAATACAAACAATCTATATTTCTTTAGAACATTACACCCTGTACAAGTAACAACGTTCTTTCCTTGCCTCTATTTACTCTTTCGTTAAGGAACTAGCGACTTATAAAACAGAAAGTGTATTCTACTCGTTTGTCGGGAAAAACTTTTGACTTTTTGCTAATATTTTTCCTCGGCAAAGCTCCCTGGAATTTTGATTTACATTAGCTGGCGCCGGAGTTTCTCGCGGTGGTCTGCGAGCTCCAAAACTTTTCTGCAATTTCAGCGCACTGACGGCTTCTTTCGTCTTATAATTAATCGGGCTGACAAATTCAAGTTAATATTTTTGTTTTCCATCTACTTCGAGATTTTCATTCTCAAAGACCTGCTTGCATAGTTGGAATTAATACATAACGAAGAGAAGATTCTTTGAAAAGTATGATTGGCTGAAATGTAATTACGAAAATGAATCGTACTCTCAGAAAAATTTATTGTTGAAATCAGCGATTATTTTTTACGGTCACTATTCCAGATTTGCTTGAAAATTCGATTCAAATTATATAATGCACTTTCATTAAAATATATATTGAAATTTATGCTTACATTAATTAATCTACATTGCAAACGCGCTTACTAAATTAAACTTTAATAAGGAATTTGTATGTATTGACTAATAATTATTCAAGTATTAACATAATAAATTATTTTATAGTTTAAGTAGTATAAAAAATTCACCTATTTATATTAAAATAAATATAAATATGGTCAACTGACTTTAGAATGCGATATCAATTCTTACACTTTGAATCGGAAATATGTCTATAAATTTCATTAAACTTTCGTACTGTTTTGAAGTTTTGTTTAAAACGTTTATTTTAAACATCTTATTGACAGCCTGTCGATAAACACTTTAGATGATTTTCCGTGGACCAAAGGATGTACATGGTTTCACTTTTCGGTAGTTAAAGTACATACTAAAAAGATAGTTTCATTCAGTTTATTTAATATCGAACATCGCTCAATATCAATCGTCTTCGATTTCAATTAATTTCGTAATTATTAGTCTACAATTAATGTTAATTCATAATTTCATTGTTAGCTTCAAAGACAAAAACATATGTAATACAATGTAAAACAAATTGTAAAACTGGAAGAACATAACTTACATTTCATCTATAAACATTTAGTAAAACATTTCATTAACAAAATCCAATAAAAGCATGCAATAATAAAAAAGAAGAACAGGCCAATTCTATAGATTCTCACATTCACAAATCACTGTCTTCATTTTTAGAACTCAAACCCGTCAGAAAGACAGCAACAGCAGCAGCCAGCGGTGGCCATCTCGACGGAGCCGACGTCGAATTCCGAGTCGGTGTTGGCCTGCACGCTGGACTGCGGCCCCGGCGGCAGCTGCTACGTAGAACTCGAAACGACGAACGACTTGGACATGGAGGGTCAGCAAAGACGGCAGCGCCGACGTCGGAGCAGCGCCGCGATTCAGAGATGCCAATGCCCCCTCGGCCGGGGCGGCGATCGATGTCAGTACGGTGAGTGATATTTCGCAGTTGCCTTTCCTTTCAAACTACCCTGAGCGCTCGCGCCTCTTTGCGAGTACAATGTGTAAAGCATACGTTAACGAAGTAAGACCGAATGAGGTTGTTTTATGCGATGGTTGTTTGCAAATGAGAACAAACTATAATACGCATAATTCCAAGTAGGATAAATGTATATACGCGAGTAACGGAGAGTTTTGTATTGCTTTTTGTTTTTGACATAATTTAGTAAATTTGTAGAGTAGAGTAGATTTTTGAAATTGTCTACAATTCTAAAGAATGTCGAATGGTGCAGTTCTAAGCTTGAAAAAGCATATTAACTGATTATGTAAAGCCATGTAGCTATTATTTGAATGGTATGTTACAGTTTAAATATTAAAACATGCAGGGTAAATATAGAGATGAGGTTTTATTATTAATGAAATAATAAATTGATATAAATTAAATTATGATTAATAATAAATTAAAATATTAACTTTTCAATAAAAAGTAAGATTAATCTGACTTTTTATTGCTCCTGAAGCATTTATTTTATTTTTAAAGTAATTATAAAACAAATATTTAATTTATTATATGATTTAATTCTGATATAAAAATTATCTTATCAAAAAGTAATTTTTAATGACAATAACTTTTGATAATGTATATTTTTATTTTTTTTTTATTCTCATTCCAACCTTTATTTTGCATTTGAATATCATAAATTCATCACAAAATATTTATAATCACAATTAAAAAAGCTAAAACAGAAAACCTCGTTAATAAAAGATTACTTTATATCACGATAGCTTTGAAAGCCTAACCAATCACGCGTCGCCAAATAAAACAAGAGCAAGCCTCTTCACACATGGCCGCATCCTTAATTTTCATCCATTATCGCTAATAACATTATTACAACGTTTTCCACGAAAGTCATTTTACTTCGAAGCCACACGAAGCTGACGACTACCTCCGTTCACAAAAAAGCCCTCTCTCTCCCTTTTACGATATACGCGTGCGTGTTGCGCTCGGTATCTCCGACATCTAGGCAGGCACGCACCCCTTCATTGCCGGAGCGTGGACGTAAAAATATAGCGTACATATACGAACGATTTCACATCAAAACGAACTGGCTGCGTACATATATCATCGATGACTTCAAAATTGAAACATATTATTCTTTGGAAATGTTGAGCTACGTATTTTCTTATTTTTCAATTGCATAAACATTATATTTGTTTCAAAAAATATTCTTATTCACAATATATTATTGGTTTCTTATTTATTGATATTACTTAAAATACCTTTAATTATCATAAATTTCACACTTTTTCTAAATCCGAGGTTCAAAATAACTGTTTTAATTTAAAGGAATAAATTTGACATTCAAATAACCTTCAAAAAAATCTTCAAGGTAAAGGTCATCGATGTTTGAACCCCGTATGATCCCTACAACTTTCATCTATCATTTATTTTTCAAAGATAATTCATTTTTATCTGAATTTTCATTTGAAAAGATCAGATAGAAGGACGATTTAAATGGAATACACTGGGTATTGTATGTGTCCTTATGTGTCTTATATTAATTATATTAATTATATTAATTATTCATATTTTTAAGAAAAAGTGCACTTTTTAGTAAAAAAAATATATCCATTGCATTGGAATAAAATAATCTATTAGTTTCTTAAAAATTTTACAAAACTCGTGGATCGACAGTAGGTTTAAAAAAAAGAGGTCTAGAAAAAATATAATTCATATTTTAAAAAGTTTTTGAAAGTTCATAACATATGCAATTTTGTTATAATCTAAAAGCAAACAAATATTTATTTCAACATTCTCCAATAAGAACAACTTATTTTAATGTTAATGCCTTCATTAGAGACACGAACACACGCAACCCGTTCATTTTAATATGGAATTGGTATATGTATATTCAACAGAGCCGGCGTCATCGCCGTTACTGAGAAAAAGCTATCGGAGATGGGAAATTTTTGCGGTACGTCTAGTGGGAAAGAGTAGGTTCATTGGCTTTAGGTGTTCGCGATTTCTGATTAATGGTTCTTATTCAATTACATTTTCGGTTATTACGTTGATGTGTTAGACACGTAAAATTCATATTAAAGCACAGTACTCGAGGATTTAATAAATCATTCGGTGGGTGTCGTGTGGGCTTGGATATAGGCGCACGAATGTGACGGTTATTTGAGTCAGAGTATATTGTGTGACATGGAAATGCTATGTTGATGTTGGAAAGAGGTACATTTTTGGAGATTGGTTTCCTTATATTAGCTTACGGAAACGGATGGGTCATAAGCGTACTGTCCATGTTATTCTTTCATTCTGCCCTTCTGTATTATATCAACGTGAAAATAATTCATTTCACACATAATTTATCAAAAAATCCTTTTAAAAAATTAAAAGATATTATCATACTATTTTATTACTTCAATTTTCCGTACTATAAACTGGGTGGTCAACTTTTATTGGTTATAAAATTTATACATTTATTTTATCGGTTATAAAAATTTATAGATTTTCTCATTATTATCTTAAAATTTTAAGTATAATTAAAACAGTTTATTAGTGAAAAATTCTTTATAAAATGTTTTTAAAAATATGTATACACGTAATATCAAATTATCAAGTTTAACCAAGCGTCATTTATCCACACATATCCATTACACTTACAATTTTAAATTTAAATTAATGATTCACTGACACCTCTCAACAGCCACGCATCCAGTTACTGATTTTTTCTGTCATCAACAGAACGCAATCCTCATTCGCATGCTACTCATTCTTTCTTTCCCAAAAGCAGAGGACACAACAGAACTGGATTGGGCAAACGCACAGTCACTCGCACACACATGCAATTACACATACGTACATAAACACGACGCTGCACTGGTAACCGCAACGTGGTATGCTCTTGACACGCGATCTCGAAACCAATGACAACCGTTTTGAGTGTGCGAACGTCTGGCTTACAGTTAGTCTGGCTGGCTGAAGGGCGCACTTGCGTTGCGGCACTGAGTGTGCTGTATGATGGAAAAACAAATGAATCGAGAGTTAGAAGATGCGAGTGGAAGAAGTACAAAGGGGGTGGAGGTGTGAGTGGGGACCCTGAAATATTTGATTGCCAGCATATTGGCAGTTTCAATTTTTCATGAATAAACAAATACGTACATATGAATACGCACTCGCACACTTATCTAAATACGTATGCAAATGTAATATATTTTTGTGATAGTTAAAAAATGAAAATCTACTTGTATATGTTTGATTAAAGACGTATAATTGCAAACTAATACATTATTAAAAACCATTTCGATAAAACAAAATTAATTTAAAACTATAAATAACTTGAATTCTCATTGAACAATATTTTAAAATATCCTTATAAAGGGACATCAATCAATATTTTGAGTTCTAAAGAAGGTGCGTCAAGCCAGTACAATCGATTTAATCAGTTTAATGGGCACTATAAACTTTACAAAGGCCGATTGGTGTATGCAGACTTACCTTGGGTACATAGAAACATCAAATATTACCACATGTCAACAGATTTCAAATATTGCTAGAAATGTTCATATGTAAAATTTCATTAGCGAGAAAGCATTTCAAAGGATACGCGATTGGTCATTTAATTATTCTCTGAATATTGCTAGTAGTAAGATTAATTACAAAACCTTTCTATTTTATATTTTAAACATAATTTAATTTTAATAAACGTTTAATTTATTATATTAACAAACTTTATTATATTAACAAACATTTTATGTTTATGATTACGAAACCTATCTTTTAATAATTCTTTGAAAGTAGCAGTGATATTGCACTTCAGAGCATATAATTATTTTGAAAGATTGATTGAAATAATAATTTGTAAAAAAATCTTTATTGTACATTTTAAAGTATTTTAATGAAAATCTAATAAAAAATGCTTTTAAAATGTTAGAACCTTTGCCTAGTTAAATCACTCAAAAGAAAGCATCTTTCAAAATTACAAAAGTCATGGCGTGAACACCGTATTTGCGAAAAAGAGTATCCATTATTGTAAGAACCTTTTGCGTTAGTAAAGGTATGTAAAAACCTTTTTTGAATAAAAGCTTTTGTAAAAAAGTGTTTTTTAGAATTTTTAGAACTTTTGGATTGTCGGAAGAAAGCTATTTCGAAATATAAGGATCTTCTTCAAACTTAAGAACATTTAAAACTCATTAGTGTTTGAGCTTTTAAAATGCTTATTTATTCGTAAAAGCTCTTTTATTTTTTTCAAAGTCATTAAAAAGTTTAATATTGTCTCTTATGAGCCCAAGAAAATTAGAATGATTAGGCCTAAGTAATAAATTTTTCATTCGAAATAAAAAAAACTCATCTTTTAAAACTTAACTCGTTATTCAAAAATTTGAAAAAGAATTTTCATGATTTCTCTCGCATTCTTAAGGCACAACAAACCCCATTGTTAACAAAAATGGATGACAGTCGTAAAGCTGCACTCGTTTGTCGCCACTACACTTCTATTCGAATAAGCTCGCAATCCTGTTTACTTTTTTCCCGTGCGCCGGTGCGAGCTCAGCCAGAGCCGCTCAGACGAGCTCTTCCCTCTCTACATCTCGAAGCACCTCACGAATCGAAAAAATCAGCGAGTCGTCGCAAAAGTTTTCGCGCGCGCACAGCCACAAGTCAATCCCGAAATCCGCCATCGGCGTGCCTGCAAAATCCTTTTTTCATCTGCGCGTTCAATTGAATTTTCGCAGCTGCAATTTTTCAAGTTCCAAACCTTAGAGCGTTTGCTCACCTCCCCCCTCTCTCTATCTTTTCTCTTGCTAGTCTCGAGATCGTGATCCAAACTTCTCTCTGCGATACCAGAAAAAGGAGATATCTTAGGAGCTTTCCCGTAGAAGTGAGCAGTTCCGTTAAAACCAGTCCGGATTGGCCTTTCAGTCGCACGCGCGCGCGTCTGCGTGATCCGACTTTAACGTGAGAAAGGGGAGGGGGGAGAACAAGCTCTAGGGGATATAACGGGGTCACTCGGCTTTACATATAATGCTCGGACACGATATGTAAAAAGGAGCGGCAAGTCAAAGACGGAACTCGAGCGGCGCAAAGTCGATCCCACAGAAATCCTGTCTACCTCTCCCTGCTATTCCCGAAAGGCTTGAGAAAGCGCGCCATTTGTCTTCGTAGTCTCTCCTCTTCGTGTGTGCGCAACCACGTCTCTCTATCAGCTCTTTGTCTTTTCCGATCGCGCGACTCTTTCTCTTCCTCTCTTTTTCTTTCTAAGCAAAAGAGTGAAAACGAGGAAGAGAGAAATAGAGGTGGAAGTTCGTAACTTAAAGATGCGAATAGTTTGTTGCGCGGAGCTGGAAAAATTGCTCGCATTCGCTGGATTTGTCTTTTGAGGAGAGTTGCCGAGGACATACTGGGAACTAGTTTTCTTTCTGATAAATGCGATTTATCCACAGGTATACAGTTCTTGATTCAATGGAATTCTAATTTTTTACCCGTGAGGAAAATATTATTTAAAATTCAATTCTGTCTTAATAATTTGGATTTGTAGTTCGTTACATAAAAATCATTGCAATCTTAAATCTGCATTTAAAAAAATGTAAATCCATACTGAATTTTTATTCAGAACGCTCGACATATCTCGTACAAAAATCAAAGCTCTACCTTCCAAAATCCACCTGATTTCGGCTATTTTTCTTCCTGTACTATCCAACCGCCGTTCATTTATCTTTTCTCCATCTTTCTTTATCTTCCATTTAACAATTCCCTCGGTTTTTCCTCCCTCCCACCTTTACAACACTCTCGTCCTTTCACTCCCTACTTTGACTTCCTCCATCGTTCTTTGTCCCTCATGCAACTCCCTCTAAACCTAAACCAGGTTTACCCGAGTCCTTCGCCTCTTTCTTTCTTCTCACCAGTTGTACGAGCTGCTCAGTCACTACAGCTCTGTCCTCTCTCTCTCTTTTTCGTCTCTCTCTCTCTCTCTCTCTCTCTCAACTCTGCGCGAAAGACGGAGCTTTCGTCGACGTCTGCAGGGACGCGAAAAGGGAAGAACTCCGGGGAGAGGCAAAGTACAAGGCAAAAGTTCCGAACGAGTTTCGCAAGTGTCCTTCCCGATTAGGCAGCGCTTCTCCCTCGTCGAGGCCGATTCTTCGAGTGGAAGAGAGGAGACGACGAGCAAGTTTTCGGCGCCCCCGGCGGATGATGCTGACTGCGCGAACGAATGGCCGGCTAAAGCCTCGACATTAGTCGGCAAATTGAAATCGCGGCACTGGCTTTCGAGATTAACGAGTCCATTTGATCAGTCGTTCGATCGGAGCTTTATGCGACAGCTACTTTTTTTATTTATCTTTTTTTTATTTTTGGGGGGAGATTAAGGGATTGCGGATGAAAAAGCCGGATGATGGGAACTCGCGGTTGACGCGCACTGGCCCTGGAAGAGTATTTGGGCCGTAAATTATTGGTTTAGTGACCTGATAAAAGTTATCTTAAATTTAAACGCTGTACAATATAAGAAATCTGTCTGTATAATTACAAATTATTTTTATAGATATTTTAAGGGATAGATGTTTTCAAGCCCAAGTCATAAGAATTTTCTGTCATTATTAATTTTCATAATGAGTAAAATTTATAACATTTTAATTTGTTATTATTATGTTATTCAAAATGAATTATTCAATTGTCCTTTAAATAATAGAGAGATCCACAAAATTATAATTTTAATTGAATGCTTTAATATATGAATTCCAATTAAATAAAGCTCGTTGAGTGACACAACAACCCTCATTCAAAGTAAATAGATTATAGACTTCAAAGAACATCGTTAGCCGAGGAACTATACTACGCCCGCTTAATTTAATAAAGCTTATAATATTCAGAAAAATTAAAAATTAATTTTCTAAAACAAACTTAACTTTTTACAACCGAATAATCCTAACATATAAATATTCAAACAATCATTTCTTTCATACTCTACCTTTTCCATCAGCGCACCCACACGAATGCGGCCTCTGCAGCTCGCAAAAAGTAACCTTCACACACTTTGACCGTTCGTCCACTCAATCGCTTCTGTAACAAGAAAAAATCGACTCAGCCAGCCAACTGCAAGACCTCAAAGTCCGAATCCCTCTCTGGTGCGCAAGAGTTAAATCGAAATCGAGTTAGCGCACTGCTCCCTCTCACTCCCTCTCTTTCTCTCTCTCTCTCTCTCTCCACTAGAAACGTCGAAGTCAGGGCAGCGGAAGCAGCAGCGGCAACGACTCGCCTGTGCGACTACTACGCGCGATCGTTTCCGTGCCGGTAAACCCGGGTAATTGGACTCGATCCTTTTCCTCCTCTGTCTATCTCCGTTCGGCGAAGACCGACGGCCAAGGGACATGCCCATGTAAATCGTTTACTTAGCGACGAGCGCCCCGGCGTGGTATAAAAAACTTTTTTAATTTTATGCGCACTTCGTGTGCGGCGTGCACTTCGTGATTTTCGCGCTCGAAGCTCCTCAGCCCGGCGGAGAGAGAAACTTTTTCGAGACTGCGTCCCTGCGACGCGGAACGAAATAAAAAGCTGAAGGGGCTTTCGATTTCTTGGCATACGGGCGCACCGGAAACTTGCGGCGTCGGGAAGCTGCGTAATAGAATTGTTAATTTTTCAAAGCCTTTTAACCTACGTACCCGGAAATCTGCTTAGCCTTACTTAGCATCAAAGTTATCTCAGTTCCGAACTGCCGTTATCACTCGGCTGATCCAATAACTCGGGCCAAAGCCGTCCTTTGTTTCGCTTCCTTACGCATGGCGGACTTTCAGCCGCGCTAACCGCCCCCCGAAAACAAATGCTAATATCGCAAGCTAATCCCCCTCGAAGCCAACTTCCTCCCAAGAGCAGAGTCGGTAAAAAATTCCGAGAGCGCAACAAAAGTCGTTAAATCGCTCACGCCCCCCGCGAAGGGCATCGTCGAAAAGTTAGCGGCGTAAGAAAGGGCCGAGTTGTATCGGCCGTGCATTTTCGTGCTCTTGTCCTAACAAAGGTGCCGATTAAACTCCTCGGCGGCCACACTGGCGCCCGGCCAAAACGGCCGGCTCGCACGCTAGATTAAGCAGATTAAGCGCACGCGAAGAGCCGAGGCCAGTCAGACAGCGTCTCACGCTTATGCTACCCCTGTTTGCCCATAAATCGAGCATCCTACTCTGCCCTTCCTTTCTACCTCTCTCTACCTCTTTCCTCCCTGCTCCTCCTCTCTCTACTTTTGCCTTTATAATTGGGTATTTGTTTGAGTTATAGTTGTTATGCGCGCACCGCTGGCTTGGAGCAAGCTCAATTAAAGCAGCCGCGCTCGGGCGCGCATAGCGGCCTCAGCGCTGTAGCGGTGGTAGTTGATTTTTTTTTCTCCTTTCGACCCTCCGGAGAACGGCTGAAAACGGAGAATTAAACCGCACGCGAGTTACCTTGGCATGCTGACGTTTAGCATTGGCTCTGCGTTTTTCATTTTTACCTTTTAGCGAGTTAGCAGTTGTTTTGCGTGTGTCAAAACTGACGGATGGGTTTGAGAAGAATATTTATCTTATCTAAAAATTGACGGATTCAAAGAAATTTAATAATTATAGTAGATATAAATCTGCCTGACTAACAGATTCGTATGGGGTATCTCTAAACATATGTCGCGATATACGACATTCGATTTCCTCGATTCACAATACCGTCCGTCCATCCGTACAAGCCAACGTTCGTAAATCTTTAAAATCTACTTGCGAAGCCAACCGAATGCCCGTCTAAAATCACGAAGCGCTTTCTGATTCGCTATTGAAATGAAAAATTTCATTCACCTCACTGTTTGCTAAACCTTTTCCAGTCTGCAGCGCGTCCCGCGCACGGAGATGGAAATCCTTTCGCCGGTTCGCTCTGTATTATTATATATATCGTCCACTCGATGATCCCCGAAATCCTCGAGAAAAAGATTAAACTTTTCCGCGTCGAAGTTTCCCAATAACTACAGCGCTGCGTGCGCGCACGTCCGCAAAGGAGAAAAAGCCCGATATTATAAACCGACGACGTGCGCGAGCTCACTTCAATGCCGACTCGCGAAACATCCGCTTGGCAATTACTTTTTTTTTCTCCCTTCCCTTTGCAGGAGCGCGATTCGTCCTTATATAAGATCCACTCGACCGATCCTTCAATTTTTCTCTGGCTGCTTTTCTGTCTCTCTGAGCGAGCGCGCGCCCGCCCTCTGACTCTCTCTTTCAATTGGTCTCTCGGTGAGGCCACTGTGCTGCTTTTACTGGATTGAGAATATGTGGATGGATGTTTGAATGGAATTTGGGAAATGCACAGTGAAAAATTTTGTGTTTAATGTAATTTAAAAGAAGAACAGATAAATATTATGTTAAATACGTAAACTTACAGTGTTAAAAGTACAAATTATTTGTGTACTTAAATTTGTGAAGATAAAGTTAGAAAGGTAACATAAGTAGGTATTGTGTAATTATTTATAACAATTTGATGTATTAAATTAACTGCGAGAAGTAACTACAGAACATTTGTGTAGCTGGACGAAATTTAACATAAATTTTACGTCCAATTTTGTCCAAATTTTTGACTGTGTGTTATTTTTATGTTCACGTATGATGTTTATTTAAATTTTAGTTTTAAGTTTATATTTACACAATGAAATACTTTTGTTTTAATCCTCATAATTCGAGCGATCATTTATTTTAAATTTAAATTACCTTTTAATTAAAATATGTTTTTCACGTCCGTAAGCAATGACTACTAGCTTTGTATTTCGTACTTTTATAATTATGAATGAAAGGTTTATGATCTAATTGGAGATCTTACGAAAATCTTTTTACCATTAATTATGCAGTCTAAATATATACATTATCCCAGCAGCATTCAATTACTAAAAGCACATTTTACGAGCGCATCTCAATACCTACGCTGAAATTGACCGATAAAAGCTTCATTTAATAAACTAAATTATTAATCACATTTTTACAGTTAAAAATGCATAAAAAGAATCCATTTCAACGGTCCACTCCCTGGGATCATCCGCACCTCCATAACATTAACATAAAAAGAAAACACCTCGGCATTTCAACCGCTCTAAAAAAAAAAACGAAATAAACTCAGCTCTCAGGTCGAGAACACAACCGAATCCCCAAAAGGACCCCGCTGCGTGCATTATAAAAGGGATGGCAATCGCAAAGTCTCACTCCGACGGAAACCGCAAAAGTTCCCGCTCCTCCCTGTCTGGCGTATATACATCTGCTTGGATCTCGTCCTGTCTCTCTTATCAATTTCTACCCCCAGCCTCTGCGCAATTTCTCCATTTCCTGGCGGCGCGGCGCCGCCTGTTGCCGCGCCACCTACGATTGATCGGGAATTCATTGGGGAGGGCCAGCTTCGAACTTCGCCGGATGTGCAAGTCCAAAAAGGAAGAGGAGGAGGAAGAGGCATCATTTCCGAGCAGGGGTGTTTTTTGAAATCGGCCTTTTTGAATTTTGATTTGGGGCTTAATGGGCTTTTTGGTCTTTGAGAATGATTTTGGTCTTTGGGACTGGTGAATGTTGGAGAAATTCGCGTGGCGTTGATCAATTGTTTTTTAAGGTGTTTAATTTCTGGACGAAGTTTTGTGAATGATAAAATTAGAGTTCTAATTGAATGAAGAAAATTAATTTTTTTATAATTAATAAGATCAATAAGAGAAGCCGGCAAAAGTTAGCGGAGGTAACAAATGTGAAGAAGCTGCTCCTTCAGGAGCCGTCAAAATTACTTTTCCTCTCCGCCCGTCTTCTAGCAAATTTAGTTATACCGAGAAAAATGATGAAATTTGTATCGGAATCCCCAATGTTTAAGCACGAAAATTCATTTAATAAAGCGACGGCCATCCAAACTTTCAGCGTAAAGTTCCCAATAATAACCCTCCAGAGTTCTCAAAGTGAAATTTTTCACTTTGGTCCTGTGCGTACTCTAAAAAGTTTGAAGAGAGAGAGAGAAAAAGGGAGAGAGAGTAAGATAGAGAGGGAGAAAGAGAGAGATAAAAAGAGAGAGAGAGAGAGAGCGGTGAGAACTACAGCTTGTACAACATGTCGTTCGAAAATTCTCATCTCGCGTTTTTGGATTATCGTCGGGAGAAAAAGTAGGACGAGAAAAGGATGGCCGCGAGGCGATAAATGAATTATCTCTCGGCGGTCGCTCGCCAAAGAAGCACTCGGACTGCGAGAATTTTCAAAAAGTTTTGCGCCGGCCGAAGTTGAGAGATACGCGTCTGGAGTGCATAAAGTGCCTGTACTTTTTTCCGAAGGCTTTGTTCCTGTGCAACTGATTTAAACGCTGCGCTACATACGAAAATAAACGCTTTTAACGCGTTCGCTGTAAAATATTTCTTGCTTTTATTTTAAGCTCCAGTTAAGGGAGCTTTTTGCGAAATCAAAAGCCAATATTTTTGCATAAAAGAGATATATTTTAGTTTTAGTATCTGCACAGTAATATCTCCAAAATACCGGAGTAGGTTAACGACTAAAAAAAGAAGTTCATTAATAAATTTCCGAATGTAGTACCAGTATAAGTACTGACCGATATTCTCTGATAAAAAAATATGTATATATTTTTACTTATTAGTTTTTGTAACAATTTATGAAATTATCATTATAATATTTCAAAAACTAAATTTTTTATCCGAGTATTACTTGTAATTTTAAAACAAAATACTCTCTTTGCATACAGAGATAATTACCTCTCTCCAAAAGTAAGAACTTACCATTTTCACAAGTACAAACAGAAATTATGCAAAACCCTTCCAGTTACAGTTTTAAACGAAATCTCGTCTGAAATGCTAAGCGAGAAAAAAAAAGCAAGCAGAGGCTAGTGCGTAAAACAAGCAAGCCCCATTCCCAGTGGAATACACCTAAACGGCCAGGCGGTATCAGATGTGAACATTCGCACCTACCATAAACGATCGTCGGCTTGCAACGATCGCAGTCCGAATAATTAATACGCTGCGCGAATTCCGTTTAGCGGCATGTTTGTACACTTCCCATTAGGCAAAATGAGCCTGCAGCGCTTGCAGCCAAAAGTAGTCCCGGGGTGAAAAAGCTTATACTGTAATCATATTAGCCTCGATAAATTTTACACTCTTTTAACGGGCTTGGACGTGCTACAGATATAGCTGAGGTAAAAACAGAAGGAGTCATTACACTCTCAACTTTTCTTTTAAAACGAATGGAATTAGAATCTTGTGTCTATACGAGTGAAGGGTCGCATGCTAATTTCATACCGATACATTTTTAAAAAAAGTTAATTTTATAATCGTGCGAGTAGAATTTTAAAAGAAAATTTACAGTGTGCTTAGTTAATAAGTAAACTGCACCGTTCTGTTATTGGCAAGGATTATTCTTATACTTTATTTTATTGTCATTTTTTTGCTCTTCGAGTTTTTACCGATCTTACTACATTCTTTTTTTTGCAATCTGGTTATTTCTGGTCGGAGGTAAAAAAAATCCAAGGAGAAACCCTTAAGGTCTTTATTGACGTATAGCCAGCGCTTCATCTTTTTGAAAGTTATGTAACTGTGATTTTTTTATCTAGAGCAAACTCGCTCTGTACTCGTAGATTTCGTCTGCAAGCTTTGTACTTTACGACGAAGCTCTGTGTCTGCGCTGAATTTTAACGTTGTTGAAGTTTTTCAAATAATTTTTTCTAACAGTCAAGAATTTTGTGCTTTTTTAAGAACTTACACTTTTTTTAAAGAAGTTTTTCGCACTAACTTAAAACTTTGTGACAGTCAAAAAAGTTTTTCTTAAAGCCATGTTAGATTAATATGTTTCTTTAAGAAAAAAGCTTTGTGATGCGGAAAAAAATTTTTAAAAAACGTGTAAATTTATTAGAATTTGAATTATCCAATGAACGTGAATTAAGATTAAAAAAATTCTTGTAATGTAATTTTAAAACATTTTTTTGTTACTGTTAACACTAAAAATTTTATTTCCTTCAAATTTTCCGAAGTCTTTAATTTAAAATATATAATCGAATCAGCTGCTGAAAGCTTTCACGAAATATTTTATCTTTACGACAAAAGGGTCACAGGGGTTTTTAAGTGAATGGTTTTTTTTGGGATCAACTAACAACCATAAAAATTCATACCCAAACCCAACCTTTTAACTTCCAAAAAAATATTAAATACATCATACCCAAACATCAACTCTCCCCTATAAAATCTCAATTTCTTCTACAAGCCTACAATTAACACGAACAATCACATTAGACAGCCTTCTCACTACGCTCTCAACTGTCCTCACGCAGCGAAATCCTTTCAAAGGTCGCCCACAGCAAAGATAAAGCGGCCTTTTATTTATCATCCCTTCGCGGCACTCCCTTTAACTGCAAGCGCATTCATGAGCCAGCCGCTTTGTGCTTGCGCGGGCAAACGTAGACATGCGATATCTATACGCGCGAGCGAGAGAGCCGGAAATTCCTCGCGCGAGCCATTTTCTAATTTCACGAGCAGATTTATCTCTCCCGAAGCCTGCTCGCGCGATTCATCGCCAAAGCCGTTCAATAACATTCAACAAATCGCCTCTATTGATTCACGGCTTGATCGTGCTGCGGACAAGTTTTGCCGGGTTGCGAGCGCAAGCTCTCGCAGTTTGCCTTGCGCTTAACTTATGGATTATACGTGCTCGGCAGATAGCGTTGGGGAGTAGTCGCTTGAGCCAGTCTTTTCGCGCTTCGATTGTTATTGTTACTGCGGATCGGGACGACGGGCTAATCAGGTTTCTTAGGAGTTTCGATTGGGGGCTGGGTTTGTTGTTTGTTTAAGGTGGATGTCGAGTGTGAGTTGATGTATGGTTAAGGTAATAACTTATTCTAGCTGGCTTTGACTTTGTGCTTATTAAATGGAACGAAATATTTTGTTATTTTACATCTCGGATTATTTTGATTAAAATTCGAATCTTCGTTAATCGAATGAAAGTTTTTGTGAAATGATAAATGAGGTCAGATATTTATCCGACTGTGAGCTCGAAAGCTAATATAAAATTTAGAGCATTTTTACTTAAGATGGTTTAATAAATTATTCAAATGTCTTCTTCAAAATTTTTACAAAATTCTTTTTCGCACTAAAAGCATGCAAAATAAATTTTGAATTTTTATTTAATTGAAGGATCTAGAAATAAAAGTGGATTCATTCTTAGCGCGAGCTCTAGAATTCTTTTCTTTAGATTTCTGCTATTATAAGTTTTGATCTAACTAAAAAAAAATTTGCAATTCACGCTTTTTATAGAATTTCCACGTAAATTTATTTTTCTCCCGCACAAAACGAGAATCCGACCGAGATTTCCCAGCTCATTGAAATCCGCAGATCGAAACAAGCGCCCCAGCTCCCCCGTCAGAGAATAAACCAGTCGCAAAAAAAAGAAAGCCCAGCCCCGCCTCGACAAAAGAAATTCCGCGAATCGAAGCGAACGCATTTCGGCGTAACAATAGAAAATGCCCCGGCAATCATACACAGCCAGGCAGTTCACTAATCTACTTTGCGATTTAAAAGAGCATCAACTGCGTCAGCGAAAAATCGTAACGTGCATCGCAAAAGGCCAAGACTTGTCGCAAGTGTCAAAGGCAAAAAATAAGGACGAAAGAAGCTGTAGTGGTATTCGCGAACATTGAACGAAAGGTACTTAATGAAGCTTCGATTACCATTGGTTCGCGCGTTTCAAGAGAGAAATCGATGGAACAATCTCGAATACGAAGAACGTGTTGTATTACACGTAATTTCTTTTGTCGTATTATTGCCAGTAGTAAGATTCAGGAATGTCTTTTGTTAATCGTTGATTAGTTCGCTAAATTCTTTTTTAATGCAATATAGTTGCAATTGACGCTTTGTCCGTTTCAATACTTGGAGCTGTATTTTCTAGAATGCGACGCTCGGGACTACCGTATTTTATTCTTTTCTTCGAATTTGAAAACAAGTGAGAGCAGCAATGTGTATTTTTCGCGTCCTAGTAAAAACGAAAAAAACGTTTTGTCATTGCGCCGCGAGTGCGAGCTTTTCTGACTTTCCTGGGACTCTAGCTTGTATTTACGCTACTTCGTGGACAAAAGCGAAATTGCTTTTTTGCACTGTTTGAACGTGCTTAATCTTGACATTATTGAGAAAAACAAAACAAAACGTTTTGGTTTTTATCTTATAAAATTTTCAATCTTAAAAGGTATGTTGAAAATAATAATAGAAATGCAAAAATCTATTTAAACAAGCAAAAAGAATGAAGATTAACATGCTTCATATCGCTTCCAAATTTAAATTCAATCTTTTCTAAAAGCGTAAAGCTCGTATTTTCCAAGATAGCAGCCTATAAAGGAGCATCTGCGAGGCACCTGAGTTATTGCAAAAATAAGCGAAATCCCTTCCATCCCAGAGAGGGCGTGATTTGACTCCCTGTCCTTTTCTCTGCCTTTCCTCGCTCGAAAATTCATTTTCTCTTCCGTCTTCTGAAAAACACGAGCTCCCGCTTTTTATCCTTATATTCTCCCGCCTGTTATAGGCCTTTCCGAGAGCGAGCTTTCAACCAGGGTCAGCTTCTTCGGCTGCCTGCCTCACGCAATTACGGTAACGACGAGAATCGCGCAAAGTTTTATTACGCTTTCTTCGTTCGCCTCGCTTTTAGCCTACCAGCTCGTTATATACACGGGACGAAGATCGATATGACCATTACACGAAAAAAAGAAAAAGCTCGAGCCCGAGTTTATAGTCGAGCTTTCCCCGTACTTATTTACTTTGCCGTGTCACAACCGCCGCTGCCACGTGTGCAAATTGTTGTAGTGAGCAGTTCTTTGTAAATGCTTGGACCTTTTAGCTTGATTGTATAATGAAGTTGCAAAAAAAAGATTAAACTTGTAAAGTAAAAAATTTTCAATTAAAGTCGTTTTTTAATCGAAAATAGTACATTGTCTTGGTAAATAAATATTTATTAATTAATTAATACGTGTATTTTAAAATTTTGCGTTACTTTTTTGTTATAATGTACTGAATTTTATTATTGAATTTTAACTTTTATTCATATTTAATGTTAAATTTAAATAAATGCCCACTGTATTATCGCGTAATTATAAATTACGTTCTACAATTAACAGTATAACGAAAATAGCTTTAGAATTAAATACATCAAGTCGGAACAGAATAATCCCTGAGAGAGGAATAAATACGGTTTCATTAGCGAAAATTACATTCTACGTTAACCTAAAAATGTATTTTCATTTTCTCTGCTGAGCCGAACAATGATTTTGTTCATTTGTATTATTATATAGTTAAGATATTATTTAGCTGTTGATCTATTTAAGCAAAAAAAGGATAAAAATATTTATTCTTACGTTACAATTTCTGAATTGATAAAAAACACTTTGAAAAAGAAAATAAAAATATAAAATTCAAATTATTATTTTTATATTATTTTATATAACGATCTCTTTTGTTTGAGTATAATTGATAGAAGTCGTCTAAATAATTCATTCAAAAAAAAATATTGAATTTTCTTACAAAAAAAATGAAACTGAAAGTTGATTATTTCCTGAGGAAGTAAATAATAAACTTCTTCATATTTGTGGAAATAAATTACTTTGTAAAAAAGTAATTTAATCCTTTCTAGTTGTACAAACAAGAGAAACTTTAATTAAATTTTATAATTATATAGCTTTAAATTCAGCTTAAAAATGCGACTGAAAACCTGTCCATCTTTTGAGCAAAAACGACCACGTGCTTGAATTGATTTCAAAACCAACTCAGTAATTGTTGATGTTCGTTGTTTAAAAAAAAAAGCAGTTCGATAGCAAAGCACAGCGAACTGAGAAGCGAAAGAACAATTTTCAGAGAACAATTTGTTTCTTTTTTTCATCATGTTTTTATGAAAATAATGAAAAATTTTAATTTCTTATATATTTTTTTTGTTCATTTAAATTTAGATTAGTATTCAATGTAACAAAATACATATAGAGATATGATAATGTAGTCATTGGCAATCAGTTTTACAATTATGCCTTCAGCTGATCCTTCCTAAAGCGAGATTTTCCGTAATTTTAGAGTAATTTTTTACAATTTAAAAGAAATTGTCATAAATTCAAATAAAATAGCCAATCATTCGTCGTATTTTGGGCATATTTTGGTAAATTTCCAATAAATTATGGTAAACTATCTGTGCACTAGTTCATAAAGCCTGCAGTAATCGTGGTTAATTTTCTGTCAGGATAATAGACGGCTTATATTATTGGATTGATCCCAAAATCAAAACGTGCATACACACACAGACAAACGCGCCCGCGCACACACACACACACTCAGTCAAGTACACACACATATGGGCATCGTCGTGAGAACTATTTTTTTCTGAATCAGGAAACTCAAATATGTTCGACTCCATCGAAATTACGTTCCGAAAACCGAAATTCCAAATGTATTGAAAAAACAAAAACAAACTAGGAAACAAATTCGGCGCTAAATTCTATTGGCAAAAATTTCTGTTTTTTTTTGTGCATCCTCACTAGCTGAAGTCTAAAAAAACGACCCGAAGGACCCAGCTTACCCTTGTCTTCACGTCTCGATCTATTTCTGTCTCTTTCACTACCTCCTTCCAATACCCTATCTAACGTGATATAAAAAATGCAATCTATTTCATCCGTGTTATTTCAGCCGAGTCACGTACATGTAAATGTGCCATTATCGTCGTATTGTGTTATTCGTGATAATTTTTCTTATCAGCTCCGGGAAAACAAACGATTTAGAGAGAATAAGAGAGAGAGAGAGAGAGAGAGAGAGAGAGAGAGAGAGAGAGTAAGAGAGAGAGAGAGAGTAAGAGGGAGAGAGGGAGAGAGAGAGAGAGAGAGAGAGAGAGAGAGAGAGAGAG
>UELX01001930.1:0-36520 GCA_900480035.1 Eupelmus urozonus
ACATTTCTCAAAGCTATATTATTTTTATTAAAACAGCTAAAAACCAAAAGTTTACAAATAAATTTATCATCCCTACCACTCAACCATAAATAAACCCTCGGTCCAAAAACTATACATAATTCCAACGAACCGCATCCCGCGCGTCTCTCACAATTTTTATCTTTCCTCATAAACAGCGTAGGCAGTATTTCCGAGCCGGCGCACTTCCGAACAATGTACATACACGCCAAGCGCGCGGCCTCCTGCCAAGACAATACCCAGGCGACTTATTCGGCCAGTCGATATAAAGTTCGCCCCGATAAAAAAGAGGTCAGCGCGCAGATGCATCCGCCCTGACAAATGGGACTTTTTAAATTTGTAGCGAATAACTTTCGCGAAGTTCCCCTAGGGGGGGCTCGCCCCCCTAGCTCGTAAATTCCGCCCGCGGGCCCGGGGAGCTGACTTTTAACGAGAAAAAATGACCGGTCCAGTTATACCGATCGGCGCTGCAGTTTCCCCAGAACTGATATAAACAAAGCGTCCCCCCTTAATGTATACCAAGCATCTAAACAGCCTATGCTAAACACAAGCCGGCTCTCTTCCTGAAAAAAAACTCATAGTGTCCGTCCCACGACTTAGCATCTCCCACACATCCGTAGCCCTTATCTCTCCTCTTGCCAGAGTCCACCCTTCCATTCCCACAATCCCGTGTCTCAAAACTCGCGATGCACATATCCATCCGCCTCTTCCTATTATACGAGCGTGCCGCGGAGATAGGGTCGCTGGCTCTCTCGGCCTAGAGGCAAAAAGAACGAGCCAGGCTCGATTGGCCTTTTTTTTCCTGCGTCCCGCAGTCACGCTTCTTTCGAGGAGGAGGAAGCGTCTTGAGAGAGCCGCGCGCAAGCGCGCGTGTGTCCGGGGAGATCGTTAAGTGGAATTCCCACACGGAGCCGCTCGCAGCCGAGATTTTCGCACGCGAGACTCGAGAGAGAGGATGGTTTAGGTGCGGAGAGAGAGATTCGAGATGCTTTTGTGTGCGGGAGAGGGAGTCTGCTGGGTGCGTGAGGCGGTTTATGAGGGGGGTTGATAAGGGGACGGAGGGTGGGATTAATAGATCGGATTTTTGTGTATACTAGGCATAACGTATTTTTTAGATAATCACGGGTTCCTTTTTTTCCTTAACCGCATAAGAAACACTGGTTCTCCTTCAATACGCGCTAAATGAGTTATCGGCCCCGGATCTCCCGGACTAATCACTTGACCGAACCAAAAACCCGCTTATCCTCCGGAAATCTCCCGAGCCGTAAAACGGCGTAATCCCCCCCTTATCTGAACACGGAACAAAGAAATCCCCGAAAACAGCTTACATCTGGCAAACAGCCGTAAAGCCCGTAATGACGAGCGCGCTCAATACAGAGCGAGAGATGCGCTCCGCTCGTACGATAATAGGCGCGGGCTATACTCGTAAACGAGCTCAGGTCGAGCTTCCTATGTATACGTATTGCGATCTTTATGGCCGCGCCCGACGAACGCTGAGGCCGTGTATACGCGCGCGGTCCGTGACACAGTTACGCGCGCGCGCAGCTTCCCTGTTTCGCCACTTCGCGGACTGAAGTGGAATGCCGGAATCGTGTTGAAGTGGGCTTTGTGGAGACGGATGGGGTATTGGTATATTGATGGTTGGTGCAGGTTTGGCTTTGAGGTTAGGTTTGTCAGCGTGAAGTGTGACGGAGTTTTTGGTTTACGGAAGTGAAGCGAGGTGTGAAATGGGACGTTTTTGCGGCGGTGGCTTTTAGAGGTCTAGTTTTTAGCTATTGTGAAAGAAGGACTGGACAAATATAAATACTCTTTTTTATAGTCTCGTGAGTCGTCATTGTTATGCTTGCGAAACGTTTGTAATATAAAAGCTTTATGTGTTTATATGAAGCTGCGGAAAAGTAAATAAGCTTCGAGTTTCCTGTTTGCCTCCATATTTTGGCCCATCCATCAAAGCTCGATCTATAATTACACTCATAAACAAAACTCACAATTAATCCCCGCAATTGGCCATCAAACTCTCTAATTAATTATACATCAAACACACTTCAATATCAATAAACCATCAACCATCGCGCGGTCGAAACACTTTGACTGGCCTTTTTTAAAAATCGACGTCTATTCATCAGTTTTTACGCTCAGCACACATTTTCCCAATGTAGGGCACGCGTCGAAATTTTAAGCAGGCGCCTTTTATGTACGCTACTTACCGGCTCTTTCTAAAAGTAAAAGTTGCATTCTAAATCAAGTTAGTTGCATTTCATTTGTCGGACTTTAATTTACGACACGAGCGCGCGCGCGCCCCGCCATACTAGTTTTAAAACCTGTTGGATTCGGGACGATTACTTAACGACGCGCGCCGGCGAGTGGATAGGAACCAGAAACTTTTCAGAGCTTTCCCGCGCTGTGTCTTGGGTATTTCCATAATTTATCGATGGCTGCTTTAATTAATTGTTGGATTCGGACGTGGGTAATGATTATTTGAATGCACCATTAAAGTGTGTGTTTTGGTTATTATATGAGCTGCAGCTCCATGGAGTAAGATGGTTTTTAATAAGAATGTTTAACATTTAGAATTGTTTATTTTGGACTTTTGTTTGAATAAAATCACTGGCACAGGGACTGTAAAATTAACGTCTGCAATTAAATTCAGTTTTTAAAATAAAAGCGCACGATTATGCTAATAAATTATACAGTTTACGGTATATTAAAAAGCATTATATTGAAATGCATGTAGAGTTGAAGCGTTTCTTCGAATCCTTGAAGTTCACATGGAAATATTTCTCGCGTTGTTGTGTAAGTTGCCTGAATGACTCGAGCCTGAAGCTGTCCTGAAGGCATTTGTAAAAATTCACTTTTACTTTTGACTTATGAAAAATTACGCTACAACTTTGCAATATTAAATAATTGCTCAATTTGCCGTCTCAATGTACTGAACGAATGGATTTTCTCGATAATTTATCAGGAAAACATTTTCAAAATTGTAAATTATATAAACCGATCGTTTTTAATGAGATTACGCAAAAGTCATTACTCAGACAGAAACAATTATCGTCTTGCTAGAAATAAATCAGAAAGAAAAGTATTCTAAAAACATAATACTGACGTCTTTATTGGCTGATTTTCCTTCAGCTCATCAAAGTCACTTATTTTTCTCTTTTTACATACCTGATGTTTATGATCCAGCAAATAATTGACTCATTTGCCACGATGATCTTTTCACATCAATCTCCAAACTTTTTCTATACTCACTTCTAAAAATAACCACCCCCACTCCTCCCAACAAAAACAATCTCCCCAATAATTCCCATTCCAGACCGTTCCCGACAATTCGCCGCGCGTCAATGACAGCTGCATCATCAGCCGGCTGGCGAGTTCACTCGGGTCAACTGCTATATAAGCAGCCTGGAAGATCAACCTCCCATTCAAGCCTGATTCGATTATATCGGCTCCATCTCTTTCCCAAGCCGGCGAGATGTTTACACGTTACGGGCTTTAATTATCCGAGGCGCGAGGGGGCGGGGGATCGTTAATCTAACGCGCGGAGGGTGCCGCTTTTCCGGGAACGGTTATGTCTGCGGGGGAGGGGTTATAGGTTGAGTTTCCGATATTTTTGGCTGCGAGATGGTTTTTGCTTTATCAGTTGCTCGGGGATGACTTTGTTTTGTTTGTCGGATTGGGGTGGGAATGGGGTGAGTGCTCTATTTATATGTGTCTGCTTCGGAGATGGGTGTCGTCGGGGTGTTGACGTGAAAGTCGGGTTGATTATTTCTGGCGGCCTGTGATAACAAGGTAACCGATGAAATTTTGATTTTGTTATTGTATATGCATAGGCTGAAAGCGCTACTATCCATAATAAACATTGTACCCATACAATACGAAAATGAAAACGTATCTTATTGTTTTCTAAACCAAGTCCCAGCGTTAAACCAGCGACTCATCAACTTTCCTACTCGCATCGATCAAGAAAACGCAAATCATTCCTCTCTTATCATCCGGCCTCGCGGCGCGACGCACGAAACAAGCTAGTCGCAATTAGAAATCATGTAGCAATTCGATTGACAACGCGGGCGTTCCGAGCCTCGCTGCTGGGACGTTCGATCGTGTAACCGTTCCTGTACACGAGCTCGCTAAGTAGATTGTTTATCGTGACGCTGGCGTGTCGCCGATGTCACGATGATTTTGCAACGAAACGTTTGTCATCACAATACATCGGCGCAACTCGATATTATGTATATACGTGCGCCGATGCTCGATTACGCGTATGGAAAATATACATCGTTATAACAAGCGGCGGTCGTTCAATTATCGCTGCATTGTAATGATGATTGATTGTCGTTTTGTGTATGGGTGGGGTTTCGTTTTTCGGTTGTTAGGGAGAGTAACAGGTTGGGAGCGTGATTGGGTTTGATTAATTAAAGGGTTTTGCTGGTTTGTTGAGTTGGTGAATGAAAAATTTGATGAGTTTAATAATTTAGTGTAGGTTTATAGTGGGTATACGTATTGATGAATCATGCGGTCGTTGTTACGAGCGCGGCTATGTAAATAATATAATAATTCTTCAAAGTATGTGCGATAATGTAAACAGGGAAGTTTAATGAATTTGTCCGCTGTGTGTAAATATATAAAAATACGCCTGTCATTTAATAATAACACAACGATGAGCCGACAATTTTAAACGCTATAATAACTTCAAATAAACCTCTTCGTTTCATTCGCAAATCACCAACACCCTCACCAAAAAATTTCTCACCTCCATAACTAAAATTCAATATCGAAAGCTCTCATCGCTCCGGCAGCCCAATTCCCAAACACTCTCGCACGCTAAAAACCACCTCTCCTTCTCAAAGCCCACACCAAATCGATTCCCTATCCAGATCGATCAAAGACCTCCTCTCCTCCCACTCAAAACTGCATCCTCGCTCTTGCAAAAATCCGCTCGAGAGCTCAAGTGGCTGGCTCTCGAGGCGCGGCTCCGGAGAAAAGAGTAGAGGCCGGGCGAAAAAAAAAATCGAGTGCTCGGGCGTGTGTGTAAGTATATGAAAGTAGCTTGAAAAAAGCGCGGCAAAAACAGAGAGCGCTTGCGGATGTGAATTTCAATCGGGCCTCTGTGCTGCCGGAGGAGAGTTTCGCGAATTCGCTCTCGAGAGAGTTTTTAGTTCGAGGCGCATAACTCACGAATGTAAAGAGCGCGCGCGGCTGAGCTTTTTTTTTGGATTTTTCGAGCTTTTGTAGGTGTTGGTGGGGGCGTTGCGGAACTTTAACGGTGTTTTTATTTATCGGGGCGATTTATGTTGCTGTTTGTTGGTTTAAAGGTATTTGGAGTTTCGTAACGCGCTGTAATTATTTGCTGGGAAATGTAACTGATGACATAGCCTGGGTTATTTGCCAATAAAGCTTCGCTTATGGTTCAATGGCGATTTACGAGCAAATGTTGAAACTTTGCTTATCGATGATTTTTTAAAATAATATGAATATTTATATTTAGATCAAAGGTTTATGTGCGTAAAGAATGTGTAGCCGCTTTAATGAATGTTTTAAGTCTTGTTCACATGATATTGAGTTTAAGAGCGTTGGATATAATATAACTGCCGTAAAGTTAAATACGTTTTAACGTACATTAATTCTTTTATTGCTTTGTGGAAGAACACTTTAAGATAGGATCCCCAACATTTTCCAACTAACTATTTATATAACTAGTATAACGCTAATATTAAAAAAAAAAAAATGATTTTAATAGTGTACATTAACATTATTACTAGTACAGTCACCAAAATCTAAACCTACCAAACGCACCGCATTTCACAATCAATCCTAATAAAAACGAGCGCATTAATGGACATAAACTCAAGCGTTCCGCATCTGTCTGCTCGCGTCCCACAGTCTCTCACAGCTATATACTTCAAGCCTTATTATATACAAGTACTTATATTTTCGGTGCACTCATCGTCACGTGCATCCCACCCATCAACAGCCAATAAATCCCACCTTCAAGACACCTCATCAAACTCCGCAAAAACTCCATCACCTTGAAAACCCCGAACTATCCACTCCCAACCTCCATCCGCGCCTCATCTCATAAACCTACTTCCTAACCTCAAAAAAGCTCTCCCCCCCTCAAAATTTCATTAAGAACCCCAGCCTCTCTCCTCAACACAGCAGCATCTCTCGTCCCAGCAATAATAAGCTCGATTCTAATCCTCCATCTTCTCCCTCTCTCTCTCCGGGCGGACTAAATTTACTCCCTCGTCAGGGCTCGCTGTGAGCGAGCGCGCGCGAGAGGCTGTTTATCATAGCGCAAATGAGCCGGCAGCTCGTTCCTCTTTCTGTGCGCGAGCGCGCGCAGTGGCACTTGATGCGATCTCGAACAGCCTCGCGGCGCCAGACACTTCAAAAGGCCGCGAGCCGACGCCGGACTTATGCAAGCGCGCGCGCGCGCGAGCTTCTCGAGGCGAGTCTTTGTTTCGTTTTGCTCTGCGCGCGGACGAGGGAGAGAGAGCTTTTTCCGAGACGGCTGTGGGAGAGACACTTGCGTAATTGGGATGATCAAGAAAGGCCGTTTAAGCTTTTTTTGGAGGGCTTGTGGTGTTTTGACAGTTTGGTTGTGGATGGCTTTTTTGCCGCGCGGCGAGTGCTGTATTTGCAGTGAAGAAATTATCGTGTGCTTGAGTTGTGTAGATTCGATCCGTTATAATTTTAAATGAAATGATCTCATACCTAGTTGCCGCTTGGACAATAAAGCTTTGTTGCTTACAAGCCAATTAAAAACTCAAAAATCAAACAAGCACCCAAACTCTCCACCTACAAAGCTCAAAAACCACATCTCCCTTACAGTAAACATGCACCCACCGCGCAAACCAAATCCTCCCGTACATACACGTCCTCTCGCGGCTAGCTCTTTCGGCGTGCGCGTGGGAGGAGAGAAAGACGCGGCTGATAGATGGCCCAGAGCGGATGGCCGCTCTCTCTCTCAGCAGATTGAAAAATAACACAGGGGATCGGAGAAGGAGATTGGGGGAAAATATGCCCCGCGTCAAGCGCTTGTTATCGTTCCTTCTCCTCTTTCTTTTTCCGTTTTCATCTCGATGCCGGCAGGATAATTACTTTTTGGTCAGACCGTCGCTGGCGGTTTTCAGCGGACGATTCCGGCCTGGTTTTGAGTAGCGGGGAACGGATGATTTATGGGGGGTATTCGAGGTGTAATGGACATGTGTTTGTCGTTATGAAATGCGATTCGTCGGAGGCTTAATCGCGCGTGATGTGGAGAAACTGTCGAGCGGAATCACATTCGCTTCCATGTCATTTTCCAATGCAACAATGTTACATAATTTTAGTGAAAATACAGGTGGGCTCGGGGACTAATTATACAATTCCGCGCGGATATAAATATGCAATTCTAATTTATTAAAGGATGTATTTTTAAGGAAGCCGGCCGAAATGAGCTTTCGATAATTAATTAAGATAAGCACGCAGAAACGAAAGTCAACCTTGTAGATTAATCAGAAACGAAACTACTCTCGTGAAAATAAAATCACCCGGCAATAAAAAGAGCCAATCGTAAATTATTTATCAATCGGGTGTATCAAGCTTTTCCGAGCTACGCGGCAAGTAGCAAAATGGAAAGTGTCTTATTAAACAATAGAGCACCGGGCGCAATAAAGCAGCTCTCGCGCTTAGATAAGCGGAATATGTAGCTCATATCGGAAAGATCGAAAATTGAAAGTGAACGCGTTCAAAAGTGCCCAGCTGAAGTTGGAAACCGCGTGGAGGGGGAAAGAGATATTAGTCGCGAGGAGGGAAAAGGTTGAGAAAAACACTTTTAAAAAGCGAGCCGAGAGAGCCGAGGCTAAAAAGGCATTGAAACGGCACAAACAAGGGAAAACACTTAAGATAGACATCGCATGACAAGTAAAACGAGTTAGAATCATATATATATATATGTGCGCGCGGCGGCGGAATAGAAGTTGAACTATTATTTTCATTTAACGCTGCCGCGCTGTGCACGCGTCGTATGTTTCCCTTCATTTATAAGTCCGAGACAGTAACAATCTTTATTACTTTGCGCTCGCGCCGCTGTAAAATACATCGTTACGCGCTATTATTTCCACTCTCGCGGCCGTTTTCAAGTGTTTGGAAAATTATTTTTGCCTCGGCGTAAAAAATGATGAAAAACCGCCGTTTCCTAATGGTTGCGCCAGCAGCTCGTGTCAATCATTTCTTTAGCAACGCTCCAGCGTAACTATAATAAAAAACCCCACCACCAAAAGCAACCCTCGTTCCCACAGTAACCATCTTAGCGCGGTATATATCCGCTAAAAGCCAAACTATTTGCGCGATCGCTGCTACATCGGCCGGAAACTCAAAGGAGCCGCTGCGGTGATGTATACTTATATATACACACAGAGAGCAGAGCGGAAGTTCGCGTTTACGCGCTTTAGAGTCTGGTGCGCGTCGCGCGTCTTGGGGGCTTATAGTCCGCAAGTGTAACCGCGGCGATTTTGGAGCTGTGCCAGAACTTTCCAGACAGTTCGGCGGATAACCGCTGCTGCTGCTGGCTTTGCATTGTTTTAACGCGGGGTTAATGCTGCCTAGTAATAACGGAAATTCAATAATAAAATCAGAAGGGCGAATAAGAGCGGGTCGTCTTATAAATCTCTCAGGACGGCCGATAGCGAGCTATTAGCTACGTCGAGACGACGTCGGAATCTCGCCGATGAGAGATACGTAATAAAAGTATATGTACGCGGCGCGCTCTTTGAGCTTGCGTTTCTGCTCGATCTCAATGTCGGCTGCCTCCCTCCTAATCGTCTAGCTCCATAAATATTATTCCCATCGAACCGTGCGCGGCTGTGGCGGCGGAGACGGTTAAGAGGGGAGGGACGACGAGTTCAATCAAAACTCTTCCTCTACCGGAATAACAGCCGGACAAGGGGGGGGGGGGATGGAAGAGCGGCGGTTGAATAATTTGGGCGTTGGATTGGTTGGGGGGGCTATTGTTTCGAGGCGATGAGATAAGTGAGTTGGAGGTTGGGGATTGTTTTGGGGTTTTTTTTTGGTGTTTTGTGGGATGGGTGGGATTGTGGTTGGGGTATTAAGTGGGTGTAATTAGGCTGGCGATGGTTGTTAATTTAATTGCGGTTGGTAATTAGCTTATAAATTGGCATTAGAGTCTAAATGAATTTGAATCGTTGAGCTTGGAAGCAATTAATTTCTGCATATGGTTTTGCATCGACGTTTAGTACATTGACCATTTTCTTAACACTACAAATTTAAGTGTCTAAAATTAAACTCGTAAGTGTGTACTCCCATTTAAATACATGGACACAATTTTTACACATTTCAAAGTGTAAGAATCGTAACCATATATTTTAATGAGTATACTCATATGTCTAATTTTAGACACTTGCATTAGCAGCAATTTGTAGTGAAATTATTTCACCTTAAAACACCATTAACCAAACAATCATCACGTCAACAATAAAACTCACTCAAAAACCAATACAACAAACCCTCCCCACCCTCCCCCATAAAAAAAAAAACACCCCAACATCGCGCAAAAACGTTTCCCTCGCTCACCTCCCGCAATTTTTTAACGACCTCGCAAAGTGGAATATTCCACGACGCCCAAACCCACAGCTTGGAAAAGGAGCCCCGGCAAATGGCGCGCAATTTCCAGGCGCGCAGAGGGAAAATTCAGCGATTATTTATCCTTTACTCCGCGCTCTACACCTGCTCGCGCGCGCGCAAACAAAAGTTTCCCGTATATTTCTTCTTTAGCGAGACCCAGATTAGGCGCATATACTTAAACACACGCCAGCGCGATGAGGCGCCGATAAATCAGACGGCGAGCGTATTATTTTTGCGATGAGAGAAAGAAGTGGATTCGATGTTTACGAAAGTGTAATGGCCGCGTTTACAGCTATAAATCTGTCTAGCCGGACGCTAATGTGTATATATAAACTCGAGGAAGATGTTAAAAAGAAGGCGCGTGCGAGTTTTTTTATTCGTGATTTACAAATTGTTTAAACAATGATTCGCGCTTTTGAAAACACGGGATGGACGGATCCAAGGTCTGGAAATCGGTTATTTTCATTGTAGACGTCAGATGCGCGCGCGCGCGTGTGAAACTATAATCTGCTTTTCGTGAGGCAGCTTTAGTGCGGACTTGCGCAGAAAAAGTAGATGCTTCGGGGGAGAGGGACTGCTTCCTGTGCTTGTGGTAAACTTGGGGCTTTTATTAGACTTGGTGACAGGCGAAAGGAAATTTGGAAATTTATCGGTTCATGTGGATTAATATGAGACGTTTGTATGCTCTAAACTCAAAAGTGTGAAATCTGGAAGTAAAAAGTTTAAAACCTACATTTTAATTTTTATAAAAGTTTTAAATGTAGGTTTTAATTCTTAAGTAACTTTCAGGCGTAAATGTAGGTTCTAAATCAATATTGTACCATTAATGCATCAATTATTTGTCTCAGCAATATTTTATTGATATTAGCAACATCACTGTAACAATATTATATAGAAAAATATAACACAAATCAATAATAATATTGCTAAAATACTAGTAAGATATTGCAATGTATTATTGCAGCAAAATGGCACTAATGTTTTAGCAATATTTCACAAGTATTATACAAAATACTGTAACAAGATTATGTTGATATTCTTTCAATATTGCAACAATATTTGTTAATGTTCTTTTAATATGGTAACAATATTGTTGTAATATTCTTTCAATATTGCAAGAATTTTGTGTTAGTATACTTTCAATATTGCAAGAATATTGTGTTAATATTCTTTCAATATTGCAATAATTTTGTATTGATATTCTTTCAATATTGCATCAATATTGTAATAATATCGTAGCAATATTAATACTTACACATTATTTTGACGTTTAAAAATATAAATACTATATAGAAATATTTATTTATATTCATAATACAGCTAATTATCTCCATTTTAGTATACGTCTCTTATTTTCTAATAGACATTTTTTAATTCAACATTGTAAATAAAAATTACTTTATGAATTATACCTTACATTTTAAACTTTTATAAAGAATAAAATGTAAGTATTAAACTTTTTACTTCCATGTTTCGTACTTTTGACCTTAGAGTGTATGTTTTTATGATAATATGAAAAAGATTTGTTTTGGAAAATAACGGCTTAGCTTAACAACTATAAAAAAATACTCAAATCCGTAGATTCATCATGAATCAAACAAAAACGTCTCAAATTAATAACAACCAAAATAATCAAAACAACCGTAAACAAACAAACCCTCAAACTCTCGCTAAAACCAATCCACCCACATTCAATCACAAAAACGCGCACGGCGAAATCCCATCAAACCACCCAACCACAAAACCACACTTCCTCCAAACCAAACCATCCCCACCTACATCAAACCAAGGGTGGGCCACTACGATCATAAACACTCCGTTTTACGGCCAATAATCCAGCTTGTCAACGCTTTCTCTTTTCCGGCTTTTCATTGTGCGCCAGCACAACACACCCGGCCAGAAACCGGCCCGGAAAGGAAAAAAATATGAGTTTTCCAGGCTGCTCCACATAAAAGTGTTATTTAGGTCTGGCGGGCAGCGATCTGCAATTATAATCGGCGCCGCGCAAATTGGAAAAGTTCCTTGCCCGCGCGTCTGCTCTCTTTGTGCGCGTTTTCGCTTTTTCGAGAGCCGAGCGTGGGAGTTTGCTTATGCAGCTCGCGCGCCTGCGTATATAGAAGCGAGCAGGTGAATTAAGTGGCGCCGTGAGTGCAGGAGCTCAAAGGATCGGCTATGAGTGTGAAAAGAGAAGAGTGGATGTGTGAGGGTATTGACGAGGGTGGGATTTGGGAGGATAATGCGAGCTTTGTTTGAAGTTGTGGATGGGCTGGCTTTGATTAGTGCTTTTGAGATTGTTGCTATGGCTTTTTTGCGAGATGTTTTAATAATTGCATTAATAAAAAAGCTGATGCGACATTCAATTCAGTAACAATTTGCATTGTTAGCGTGCGAGCGAGCCGGCACGAGATTTTCATAGCTTAATTCGCTCCATTAGCAGATTCATTAGAAGGGGAGGCCAGGCACTGTACCAGGGGCGAGCTCAATGAGGCAATATTCAAATCTATAACCCATTCAATCTCTGCATCATCGACAATTACGAAATTAACAATAGTTTAGCATAAAAAAGAAAAACATCAAAACTCCCTCTACTCCGTCCCGTTCACACATCCCATCCCAGAAACCCAACTCACTCAGCGGCGCAACAATCAATTAAGCCACGCAGCAGCATCAACAGGCGCCCGAAAAGCAATCATGCAACTGCACTTACGAAACCCCAGCGTTAGCTCTCCAGCGGCGATTTCAATTCGGCTTTACACTCCGAAAAGTTTCCGTTAAGCAACGTGACGAGGTACTTCTCTCTCTCGAGGTCGTGTGCGGGCACTATTACGGCTGCTCGCCCGCACAAAGCGCGAAAATCTCGTTCGATGAACCTTTCCGGGGTCTTTGCTCGCCGCAGCGCGCGCGACTCCAATTTTGTCGCGCGCTTTGTTTTCGGGTTTGTGGGCTGCTGGGTAATTTACATTCGGGTGATGGCTTGTTTTTGGGATCGTTATGGAGAAAGGTTTGATTTTTGTGTTTTTTTTTGTAGTGGGGAGGTTTTTGTAGTGGATTTTTGGGTTTGGAGTGGTTAGAGGGATAGATGAAGCTTAAGGGGTTAGTTCACTGTCGATTTTTTTCATAGTGGTTTTGATTTTGGTAAGCCTTCGGTAAACATATTTTGATGAATGCGATCAAGTCTATAAGTAATCAAATACAAGTATGTAATATTTAAAACATCCGTCAAACAGCATTTCAAAAGTCTCATTTTGAATTTTATTTCGAAATAACCACTTAGATAATTATTACCAGCTCAAAATTACACTCCGCGTCTATACTAAAATTAAACCAATAATTATTCATTTTCCAAATAGATTGCATTTCGAAACAACCATTCCCAACCACGCCGCTCATAGCGTGCAACCCCATTTCTCTCCACACCCGCCCTCCTAACCTCAATAAAAAAGAAAAAACCATCATTCTTCATCCCTCCAATTCGAAAAAATTACATCCCGATCCCTCTCGGGAGCCAACCTCCGCACGCGATTATAATTAATCCAGGTCAAAACGCTAAAACCCAACCTGTCCAACAAACCATTTACCAACGTTCGCTCGACCTTCCATCGCTCCATAAAACGCAATTTCATTAAAAAAAAAAAAGAGAGCAGCAACAAATCGCCTCATCCAGTTATTTAATTTTCCCGCGCCGGCACGTTTTTCCCGGGCGCTGTGCAACTTGTTTACAATGTGATTTCGCCGAGGCTCGCGCGCGGGAAAACGCCGAAGCGTGAATGGTAATTTTAACGAGGGAATTTGAATAAATTAAAAGTCGCGCGCTCGGAGAGCCGTGGGCATGTATATACAGGAGGAAAGGAGCTCTGCTCTCGCGTAAAACGGCGAGGCGCCGTTATTAGACTTCTTCGAGCGGTTGTTAATGCCTTTACCGTAAATCACAGAGGCTGGAGTGCTTTTTTATTTTTTTTTTTTTTTTGTGCTAAGGTGGGGAGGTGTATCGAGAGGTGAGCGGATTAATTTATAGGTGGCTTTTTTTATGGGTGCTGGGAAATTGAAAATTACGGGTGTTTTTCGATGGAAGATTGTAGTAAGGGGAAAATTGGAGGCGAGGTGCATTGTTGTTGGGAGGGTTTGATACAAGATTTAAATGTGAATGCAAGAATGAATGTTTAATTTATTTTGATGAATTTTAGAACAATACAGTTTAGCAGAAGGCTTGTGCGTTAACGAGATTATTTTTTTTTCTTAGATTGAATTATACTCTTTATTTTCACATTGCATCACTTGTATATACGCGCATTGTTCAGTGCATAAGAAACGTGTAATTACTTGTAAATTACTTCGGTAAGTTAAATAGAAAAGTTTAATGATCAAACACAATTTCAATGAAATTAGTTGAGAAAATTACTGACTTTGATGATAAGAAGCTGTAAGTATGTAGTGTGCGCTAACTTATATACAATCGTACTTTTGCGTTAAATAAACACATGCTTAGGGAAACGTTTTTAACCTAGTTACGATAATTTCTACATCCAAAAGTACACTTACCAGGAAAGTTAATCATCAAACGCTTTAATAAAGCTCATTCCTCAACAAAGAACACTTTACTTAAAATTCCCGAAATCATTGCCGAAAATTTCAACATTTTAAGCCTACCCCAAAATCAATCAAAAGCAGAGCAAGTAAAAAAAGAATTCAACTTTGTAACATACATATCAAAGCTTGCAAAAATCATCGACTGTCAGTCCAGGGCCAATTAGCAGCGCTAATTGGGCCCTGGATTTTCATTATTCGCCGCGGAAATCGGCCGCCTGAGGCGAAAATCATTAGGTTAATTTTCACCCCCCCCCCCCTTAGCGTATTGCGGTGTTACTGGAACGAGGTCCGGCTTGTTGGTGTGCGTGCGTGAGTGAAGTTTACATAGAGCTTGCACGAATATTGCGGCCTGGGAGAAAAATTGCTTGAGAGCGGTGTGAGTTTGATGTTTGGAGGGGATTTTGACGTTTGTTGCGCTTTTTTGATATTTATATGGAATTAGCTTTTTGATTAATTTTTACGTGTGCATTGACTATTGTTTGTAATAATCCATAGCTTTTTTTATTTTTGTTTCCATTATTTGAACTTTATTCACGCGCAGAACAAATATTGCTTTGATAAATGATTTAACGAATTAAATATACGGTTGAGCAATTTTACGCGGAATCAAAGAAGCCTCGTTAAAATATAACGAGAGAAAATGCGTTTATTTTTAAAAACCGAGCTCATTCAGCCTTGCATTCTGCTTTATCAGTTACGTGCCGTATCAAGTTCATTAACTTTCATTGTAAGGACGCATTTTGTTCACTAAAATCTCGCATTTCATCGAATACCGACAAAATAATTTACAAAGTAGTTACAGCTCATCGCTAATCCTCACCAAACACGCAAACAAAAACAATTATTTATAAAAAAAATAAAAGAAACAATAAACCAAAGCGCTGCTTATCGCTTTTCAAAAAACCACCATAACTTACCAAACAATCCTCCCAAATCGATAACAATCCCTCCACCCCCCTCCCAATTCAAAAAGCCCTCCAAAACTCCCTCAATAACACAATGACCCAGCCTCACTGCCAGCCTCGGCGCTCAAACTCGACCAAACAAAGCGCGCGTCATTTTCCTCCAGCATCTTCCTCTCTCTCTCTACCTCACATCGATACACTCCCATCCTTGATACCCACACACACACAAACCCAGCTCTCTCGCTATCTCCGCTCACCGAGAGAGAGAGAGCGGAAGCTCGCTCGCTATCGCTGAATTGATTACGCGCTCATATAACTTTTCTCGTTGCGCAAAACTCGCGAGAAATTCTCGGGAGAGTTTCGCGAGAGCATCGTTAGGCTCTCTCGCGACAATGTCGAACTCTTCCTTTTTCTCTCCCCCCCCCCTTCTTTTTTTCGAAATTACGGGAGTAGTTGTGTGTGTATAGCTGAGAGGGGGAGCACTGACCTCTCGGGATGAGGAGAGGAGGAAAAGGTCGCAGGAAGCTCGAGCTTGAGAGGAAGGCGGAGAGTAGACAAGGAGTTGAGAGGATTTTTTTCTTTTTCGTTCTCGCCTGACTTTTTTAAACGCGCGATAATAAGCGCGCCGGCGCTGCGCTTTTAGTTTGAACGAGGGGCAGGCGGGGGTTAGGGTGGGGAATTGCTTTGAGATTGCAGGGTTCTTTGCGAGTTTCGCCGGTGTTTCGATTAGGTAAAAATAGTTAGTTTTTCTTTAAGGGGTAAGGACACTGTTAGTCAAACGCACTAAAATGAAAATTAATTTTTTAGAACGAAAACTCAATGCTTTCAGTCACGAAGCCAAAAACGCTACTCTGCCGGCACCAAAATGTCACGTCTAAGATAATAGTTTTATTACCGTACTTACATATACGTCCCCCTCGGCGATCGTACGAGGAGAAAAGCGCGCGAGCACGCGCGGGAGAAGGCTTTGATAAAAATAATCTCGCGTCAAGGTTACTGGACCGAAACGGAATAGACGAGTTTTTATCTTCTGGAAGGTTTAGACTAGTCCGTTCTCGCTCGCGGCTCATCGTTAAACACGAGAAAACTCGATAGAAAATTTTAATGTAGTCTCGATTATTCCTATATTTGATTCATTGTAATAAGTGTTTTTTTTTGTTTTGTAATGCGTGGATTTGAAGAGTTTCATTAGAAAAATTGTGTAGAACGGAATGATTACGCCGACGGGTGGAAAGTATTAAATTAGAATGTTCATTAAAAAAATTGCTCGAGGGGAGATTTACGTTGGATGCCCGGCATAATGAGAAATATTTTACGCGCGCGGATGTAAAATACGCGCGGCCGGCATTTACATCTCTTTGGCGTTAATTAAAGTATAATCGTGGCTTCTAATTAAATTACGCCGAATTAATTTAATGGAAAAGCTCGGCCGTTCTCCCACCGCGTTAATAAAAAAATTAATCCTGGTAAAATTAAAACGAAAAAGCCGCCGCTGAGCCGTCACGTAAAAGACTGTAATTTCACTAACCAAAACAGAAAAAACACTCACAATCCCACATTACGCGTCACTGAACCTTCACTAAAACAAAGCAACATCTCCATCTGAAATAAACGCACCTCCAGCCTTCACTTACATACACTTCAATAATTGTCACCCAGCTCAACTCAAAGAAGCTCCTTCAGCTCTCTTTTTCAGCGGCGCTAAGGAGCTAACGACGTCCCCTTAACTACCTCCCTCGCGCGATGGAAAACGTCCCGGCGCTGCTTTATCACCCTCGTTACCCGATAATTAACTATCCTATAAATCGATCCCCGAGACCTTCCCTTTTTTCCACTCGGCCCGGATTTACGTTTCGAAAAGCCCGCGTTTTTGCCGGCCGCAGTCTATGTCATAATCATTGAGTAATATACGCCCGAATACCGTATAATTCACAAGAAGCCTTTTTTCCCCCGGTTTTCTCAGACGACGCGCGCGAGCGAGTTCGGCATTCCCCGCAGGGCTAAGTAACGAGCTGCTAGAGTCCGTTCGCGTATACACATCGGGCCGGGACTTAATTGAAATCTTGTTTATGCGCCGTAAATTCGCGCTCGGCATCGGAAACGTAAATTACATCGCGATAAATAAGCCGCGCTCGTAAAGCTCGTTAAAAAGGCGCAAACGAGCGGCTCTCCTGGCTATTGTCCCCCGCCGAAAAATCGGCGAAATCCAGAGGCCTCTAAGTATGCGTCACGTTGACGTTACTCACTCTCTCTCTCTCTCATCTCGCGGGTGGGCAAAGGAAAGAAAAAGGCTTGCTCCGTCGAAATTCTTCGAAGGTTTTTCACTCCCGGCGCTGTTTTTCCTCCGGCTTATGAACGCGCGCGCGCGCGCGGGGATGCAGAGGCCTCTAATCTCGGCGCGCGGCGGCCACAAAGGAGTATAAAGAGCGCCGGTCATAGTCGTGGAATGTTGTAAATCGGCCCCTGGCCTTAAAGCCGGGGAGCTCGCCGCCTCCTCCTTCTCTTTCACTTTCGTAAAAGTTTATAATGCGCGCGAGAGCCGAAGCACAAAAGCGAGCATGGCGCTGTTTTCGTGCGGCACGGGACAATAATAAAAGTGAGGTTATGGAGGAGGGAGGTGGGTTGGTTTTTGGGTGGGAGGAATGCGGATGATTGATGAATTGGTTTGGTTAGTATATTGTTTTGTTGTTGGCTTTTTTTTATGTGTGATTGGGAATTGTGGCATGAAAGTGTAGCATAATCTGATCGAGTGATCGTCCTTAAAGACGTATTTACCCACGTAACCAACAGAAAAACGACAACGAAAATAGACTCCGATTGCACAGGCACTAAGTACATAATCATATGCGTACGTGCGATCGTCGGAGCGAGAAAGTAACGCGATCGAAAAGAAAAAAACGACAGGCTCGACTCAAGGTGAGCCGAGCTCCTTACGCTTTTAGCGAATCACTAAAAATTTTCCATCTCCTAATGACGGAAAGCGTTAGAATGCCTGTAAGCGCGCTAATTGCGCGCCTGCAGCTAAGTCTATCAGAGCGTGTCTGAGAGGTGTCAAGATTAACGTTCGATTATCCACGAGAGTGGACGATTGGAGCTGAGATTCTGGGAGAGAGAAACAAAGATGTGGAGTATTTGTGGTTTATGGTGTGCTGATGGTCAGGTGTGTATATGTGAGGAATGAAATGATGCTAATGGATGGAGGGATGCGTTAATGCTCGTGATGGTTTGATGTGATTATTGTAACATTATGCATATTGAATATCGTTCAAAATGTCAGGGTTGTGATTGGCGCAAAGCATTCGGTTTTTCCAATTTGAAAATCAGTGACGTCTCTGGTGTTATGCAAATGAAGCTGATATTCACCGAAAAAATAATAAAGTTTTAACAAGAAAATAGAACCGAAACGCAAACTCGTAAAAAAGGCAAAAACCCCACTATCATCAAAAGTCAAAGGATCACCACTCCAGCTCCGATCGAACTGCCAATCTCTGGAATGCCAGGGCAACTGCGCCTTTTTCACTTTGTCACCTCATCGACTTCTTTTCTTTTTCTCCCGCTCGTACAAGGCTCGCTTTTTTTTTAATCCACGCTCGTCGATTTCCAATGCAGCTGCGCGAGCGGACGATGGAAATTCCGCTTCTATCGTATATTTCATTCTGCGCTCGCTTTATGTATGCCGGATTTACAAGCGGATCATTTTCACGGGGGGTGGCGATGATTGGAAACTAAAAATAAACAGATTGAAACGGTGTTACACGCGGGCCGGATGTTGCTTGGGATCGGGGATGGTTATTATGAATTTCGGGTATTTTTGGGGATTAATTTGGTGGAGTTGTGAAAAATGTTCGAGTTTTATGAATGCATGGTTGGAAAGTAAATATTGTAAAGTTGAATAGGCAATAAAAGACATTTAGTTTGAATATGTTTTAAGTAAAGTTTATCTTAATTACCCAAACAAGTTTTTTATATTCGCTCACTTTTTCAAGACCCACTTAAAAACTTCACATTCACAACATTCATCGCCCCATCGCAATAATTAATCAACTTTAACAACACTCAATAAAAATTCCATCCAATCCCCCCAAACTTTCATTACCCATTGAATTTTTAAAAGGACATTATACCACCTTTACCGCTCAACCCGCGCGCAAATAGCTCAATACAAAAGTTTATCGAGAGCAAGGCATGAAATCTATATTGAGACGTTATGGGAAACTGGCGGCCGGAAATTTATGGCCCCGGTGGTCGTTAGCCCCGGCAATATTGCGCTATCCCCCCTGCGCGCCTTAATCAGGGAAAAGTTTCTCGCTACATATTTAACGCGCCCCCGGATCGTGACCCCGCGGCTAGGCCTGGCCTGGAGTGTGTATATACCTAAGTAAAAATTTTCTTTTTCAGGGGACTGTGGCCTTGAAGCAGGGGATTTTTTAGAGTCGTAAATTTCGCGTTTGGGAGAATGAAGCGGGTGTTATTGTTTTGGTGTTGGAGTAATTGAGGTTTTTGTGATTTTGGAGAAATGGTTTCTGATGGTTGTTTAGGAAATTTTGAAGTTACAGAAGTTTTCGATTATTAATAATATTACGGTATATTGTTTTTATTGCTATATCCAGGATAAACGTAGGATATTACGAAATTTGGGCACTTAATATTGGTCGTAAAGTCTATATTATCCTTCGATACAATAAAACTTACCCTCCCGAGGGAAATAATTGACCCACGTGCTGCGTCAACTTACATATATAATAAAGCTTGTATAATCAATTAAGCGATAACAAAAATGAATATTGTCATTAATACTATATTTAGACCATCAAAAGAAGATTTTCACAAAACCAATCGTTCCATTTCCTCTCCCCCAAAAAAGTCCCCCTTTGCAAATCAATGCTCACCACTTCACCCAACCTCAAATCCTCGACCGAAAATCCAAACCTCCTCCACCTCCTCCCCCGCATCCCTCATCTATACACCCAACCCCTTCCCTCTCGCTCCAAGAAAACCAGTCGCCAAGGGCTAGACCAAAAATAAAACCCGCGACAAAAGCAATCCCCCAGCAGAATCTCCTCAATACATATCCAGGGCACAGGCCGACAGACACACCAGCTCACCAGCCAGGAATGTTTTTATGCGCGCGCTCCTTTCTACACCGAACATAATATAATACCCCCCCCCCCCCCCCCCCTCAAATCAAGGGTATCCACGCGCACCTGTCATTATTCCCAGTGATTTTTCACTCTCCGGCGTTATAACTGTACACGCGTAGCGTATTCTCGCCTTTTTTTCTCCCGGCGATATGTATCGCGCTCGTTGGGTAATGCGTGGAAATTATAGAGGCTCGGATTTTGGCTCTCCGAGAGCTGTGAGAATATAGCTGAGTGGACGTTGCTTTTTTTCGAGATGCTGCGCTCTCGATTTTTTAGAGGGACGGGTTAGGTACCGTTGGGCGTATATTGGTAATAGCGATTACAGCTTTGTGAATTTCCGTCGCTTATCTAAACGAACGATTTTTAAGAGGAAAACACAGTGTATTTATAATGCGAGGCTCTTGATCTTTTTTTTTGCGTACACGCCGGTGGATATAGAGTTACGTTTTTCAAGATTATGTTTCGTGGACGTGAAAAATTGAGTTTTGGACCTGTTCCAAAGCAGAAGTTTCTAAAACGTCGCGCGAACCTGATATAGTTGACGATAAAGCGGCGGAAAAAAAGAAAATAATTGCGCCCATAAATCCGGCGCTTTGACGTATCTAAACAATTCGTTTAAAATATATAGACGGAGCGGTTTAATTTACGAGATCGGTCATCGCAAATACGGAAGTCTTATTTTTTTTTTCTCGGTTAGATACACCAAAGAGACAGTGTGTCAGCTGTGTTTACAGATAATATCAATAAATTAGCGCAATCGCGCTCGCATTAAGCTGAAAGCGCGTATTAATCTTGACGGAAAAAGAAAAACAGTTCAAAACAATAGTAATAGAACGCATCTGCGTTGGATCACGCGTGAGAAAAAATAACTTGATTATTTATGGCTTATACTTTTCTAATTGATTTCTTCGAATTGTTATAAGAGACGTTTAACTTGTGTTAAATTTCGACTAGCTATAATATTTTATTGTAATTATATAAAAAGTTCATTGATGATTTTATGTAATATAATTCCTTAACTATAACTGAGCGTATACAAAACAATATACGAAAATCCTATACTTTCAACACTGCAATCATAAACAAAATTGCTGTATGTTTCATTTTTAATTTATCTAAAACTCAAAATTTTATAACTACATAACTCTCCTCCCCCCAAAAAAACCTCAAACAAACATCAACGTCCGATCACTCCCTCAACCCAACCCAACATCTCCCCAACACTCTGCATTTTTCACGCCAAGCAAGTGCCGCTCGCGGCTTTGCATACATCAAACTCCAGCCGCATACACACAGCTAGACACGTGCTCGCCTCCGGGCTTCGCGCCTCTCTGATCGATATACACTCGCGCGGGGCGAAGATTGAATTATTTCGCATTACCGAGCCTCGAAATAAGCGCCGGGCAGACGGCTTCTTCTTCTTCTTCTCCAGCTCTCTCCTCCGCAAACTGTCTGCCTGGCGCCGAGGATTTTTCGCCTCGAGGAGCCCGCGGAGCTTTTTTTTCCTTCCTCGCTCGCGCCGAATGAATAATTCGCCGTCCTTTTCTGCGCGCCTTTTTTCCGAGTTGCTGGGATTTGAGGAATTAACGAGGCCCGATCGTTAGCGCTTTGTGCAAGCTCCGAGCTTTTATTTACCGAGCTTGCAATGAGAAAAGTAAAAACAGCGCGAGCTTCGCTATTACAAGCTTGTATACGTGTACACCATCGTGTTTGCATTATCGGATTTAAATCGGCTCGAAAACTGTTATACCACTTCGAAAAAGCTCCGAAAAGAATAACAAGCTCTCGAAGCGTAATAAGGCCGTAAATACGCTCGCCGGCAGAGGAGAGAAAGACCGAGCCGCTCGAAAATTTCCCCGAAGGTCAGTCGGGCTACACAAATCCAGACCAGATGATCCAGAGAGCCGGTCTCTCCGTAGCTGAAGGTGAAAACTCGAGAAAGGTTTATATCGGCGCCACGTGTGCTCAAGGCCCGAGCGAGCGAGCGAGCTCCTTTTTCTTCGTGATGCCTGCGTGGGGAGGAGGAGGAGAAGAAGGATTGGATGGTGATGCCGGAGGTGTCCTTTTTGTTCGAGCGGAGATGCGGGTTTTTGCGGTTTGTTTTGGTTTTTTTTTCGTTTTGGAGGGGGGAAAGGTGGAAAGCAGGTGCTGGTGGCGCATCAAAATATTGTGGTTTTTTGTGAGGGGTGGTGTGGGTGTGTTGGTTTTTGCTGGTGGTGTTGTGATTTGGTGTGAAATTTTTTTTGTTGAGATTGTTTAGGTGCTTTTTTGTTGAGGTGTTTTTTTACAGAAGATGTGTAACAATGGTTCTGGAACGGTCCGACGAGTGTTATTATTTAAGAGGTGTATCCGACGGTTCCTCGGAAAAGCCTGCATAGATGAAACAAGCATTATTTTTGTCAATTTTTTTCTCTCAAAATCTAAATTATGCAACGAATTTTTTTCAAAGGCATAATTTTTAAATTCTTTGCAAGATTATAATACCACAAATACCTGCCAAGATTTGTTATCGTCTACGCAAGCATCTCAAATCGAACCCATCCTAACCATCCACTATCTCCAACCATAAATCAACAATTCTAACTTTTCCAACACCCACAATCTCCCAGCAACATCATCACCAACCATAACTAACAATCAAACACCAGCTCTCGTAAAAACCCGATAAACTTTATTATAGACCATTTCACTCTTTCTCCACGCAGCATACAAATCCACCTCTCCCGCGCACCCAAAAAAGCGTTCGAACGCAACGAAAAAAAAAGCAAGTCCCGCTTGAGAGGCGCGAGCGCGTTTTTTTCTCCAGCGCCTATATATAGTCGCGCGGGGGAGGGACGAGGGAACGAATTTAGAAATATCCGTGAGCTGCTCTTTCTCTCCTCGACAAAACAGCCTTGCCGGCGTTCGTTTTGACTTATAATATTGGCGCCCTCCTGGCTTTCTTATTTTTTGCGCTTTTGGCGCCGTTTTTCGCGCGAGCAGCTGCGAGATTTATCGCAGACTGGCATCGGGCCTGGGTATACAATGCGAGAGGGAAATTATATTTCGAGGAGGGGAGTAAGGCGGGTTTATCGAGTGCGATAAAGTTGAATGTTCGATGCTGGCTTGGTGTGCGGGTTTTTTAATTTGCAGTTGGGGGAAAGGTGGATTCTTGGTGGGTATTTGGGTTTTGTGAGTGGATTTTATTGGAGGGGGTTGATTAAGGGGGTAATAAAAGTTAATTAGTGAAAAAACATTTTGATTTGTAGGAAAGGCTGAATTTTTGTTGACGTTTAAATTTTGCCTTGAAAATTTCGGTTGAAACAGGATTAGCGAATAGCTGCGGTTGTATCCGGATTTTTAACTAGTTTTTATTTAAGAACATTAAAAACAATTGAAAAAGTATAATTTAATTAAACATGCAATTTGACAGGTTTGAATGAAACTAAATTGTGAAACGGTTTTTTTCTGGTTTCTAAATTTTGTTTTGCCTGAATCATCATAGTTAATTTAATACTTCATCAGGATCATTAATCTTTCCCTCACAAATTTTTGCTGCAAAGCACGATATAACTTTACTATATAGTATATCATCATTTTTTAACCAATTTCATAAACTGGATTTCTCCAATTCGAATTTAAAGCATTCAAAAATCAAACAAATGCGAAACATTCAAAAGAATACATAACACCATTCCACTACTACCACCCCCATAAAAATCCACCACCTCACCTAACACCCTAACCCCACCAAACCACCCACAAAAAATAACAATCTACACTCTCAAAAAAAAAAAAAACACATCGCAAAGTATATACTTCGCGTGCTAGTGCACCGACGCAGAAGCCCTATATTTCAAACGGCGCGCCGCGCGACACAGACTCTAAGCGCATTCCACGCGGGGATTGCAATTGCGGCCGCGGCGGCGGCTGATTTACTCGCGCGCGGCGACCGCTCCAGTTGCGCCAGCCGCGCGCGGCCGCGAAAATCCAGATGCTTCTATATAGCGCCTGCTTTTTGCGCGCGTGGATGAGCGTAGCTATGTGTGTATGTGGAGGTTTGGAGAATTGTACGGAGGGGTGGGGGTGGGTTTTAGGGTTTGAGTGTTTTTGTGTGAAAAGTTGATTGTAGGGGGTAATTGAAAATTAATTTATTAATTAATTTATTTATTTTATTTTTTATTAATTCGTTTAATTTTAAGATAAGCAATTTAAGTGCTTAGAATTGCGTATAGAAGCATTTTCTTGATGAATAATCAAATAAATACGCAATAAAAATAGGAGTACATATAGATTTCAAATCCATGTATATAAACACTTGTTAACATCCAAATAGAGGCTAAACAATTCGTTCCACAACCGCAATTCACTAACTCAGCCACACAAACGCGCATCGCTTTAAAAATAGGTTAAGAGCATCCTTTATCCGCATCAATAGCCTCAACAAAAAAAGCTCCGTCCGTGAACCTTATAATTGAACTCCAATTAAAGACCATCAAAGCACACGCTCCCAAGACACGCGGCATTGAACTCCCGCTATCCACTCATCCTCTCCAAAAACCCACTCTCCCAATCACTCCCCAAATCTCAAACTCCACCTAAAAGCCCCGAGCCGCCGATAATAAATCAATTACGATCGACTTTACGCCAGGCCCCGCGTCTTCAATTACTTATCCTCCTTCTTTTTTTCCTCCTCTCTCATTCTCTCCTTCCTCGTTCGCCGGCGCGCGAAGTGTGTCACACAGCGCTCGGTCAATTAACGTCCCACGAGTTTGAGAGGCGCGGCGTTAGCGCAAGCACCTCGGGGGCAATTTCCTTCTTTGGGGCGCCGCGCGGCCGATTTCCGCTCGCGATTCGCAACCGAGCGTGGGCTCGATTTTTTTTTCTCTTCTTTCGGTATATAGGTGGGCTCTTTTTTTTTAGAGGATGGACGAGGAAAACGGCGTTTATGGCTTTATCGCTGGGGATCGAGCTTGAGTTTGATCAGAGCCGACGTTTGCTCGCCTTTTTCCTCGATTTTATCTTTTCAGCGGGCAAATACTTTGTTTACCGCTCGCCCAGCTTTATCCTCCCGCGAATCTGCCGGCATCTTATCATAAGCGTGCGCAAGCTCCATCAAGGCTTGCCGTTCGTAATTACTCGAATAACAACCATCCCACAGTACATTCCCCCAGTGCATCGCTCATATTTACTCCTCCGCAAGCCCTTCGCTACATCCGCAATCCAGCGATAAACAAAAAATCTCCTCGCCAAGCTCGCTTGTATTCATATACGTGTTTATATAAAAGCTCTCTCGCGCGCTCTGCGAAAGAGATAGGGGAACCCCCGCTCTGGCGCTCTTGTGTCCTTAAACGCGGGCAGCGCCGCTATCGGACGTTCGCGCCGACGAGCCCATGACCTTTTTCGCGGGCTTTGCCTCGCGTTGAGGAGAAGATACGTTTTTTTTTTTGTTTTAATTTTGCGGAGAGGGTTTGATGGATAAAGAAGCTGATGGATTCTCCGCGCGTGGCTTCCGCGAATTAAAGATATTTATAACGAAGCGCGAGCTTTTGTAACGGATTGTTCAAGTGTTTAATGATTAATGAAATTACTGAACTCTTATTTGTGCAGTCTGCCGGCTGCGTATTCTTTGAAGTTTTCATCTCGATTTTTCGAAATCTCCCTCTCACGACAAAAAAACAACCTCTCCACCCACATAGCGTCGAGCCTATATTCCTCCCGAAGCCCCGCGCTTTTCTCAAATTAATTAAACCCGCGCGCTACACACACATACAGCTCAGCAGCGTTGCCCAAGCGAGTTTGCCGAGAGAGAAAAAGAAGACGGGCTACTTCTATTTTATTGCTCGCTCCGTCGCTCTATTCCGCGCCGACGGGGGGGAGCGTAAAAAAATTGTGGCAAGGCGCCGAATGTCTCGCTCGTTGCGCAAACGCACGCTCTTAGAGAAGAAGATTACGGCCGACTAGTGCGTGTCTGTTTTTTTTTTTTGCGCATTCGAGATTGGGGGAGTGTGATATTGTGGTCGCGCGAGTATGTGGAGCGCGATGGATGATGAGCCTAGACGTGCCTGGTTTTTTTAATCGTTGATCGAGTTTCAGTGTTTTTGAGAGAGTGGGAGGGTGTTTTTTTGTAAAGGGGAGGGATCGAGTGCGATGGATTTTTAATGATGTTTTAATTCGCTCGTTAAGACACGATTGTAGAAGCACGTGATTTTTTTCATCAGCAGCCTCCAAATTAAGATACAGCTCCGTGTATCTCGCGCTGTAAATAACGATAAGCTATCTACCATTTAGGATTACCGCCTCGAATTTTTAATTTACACCTATTGCATAATGACGGAAACGGCGATAACGGCTATCGGTCGATTTGTAGCTTTGCATAAGTCCGCCGAGCGGAATCAATTAACCGCGAGTTGTATAATGTCGCCTGGCGATTTTCGATTTCTAAAACTAACTCCGCTTTACGAATATTCAGAGGGAAAAAGTTTTATAATGATTAGATTACTTGCAATTTTTTTCTTGTAATAACAGCGCGGATTTTTAAATTGCGGATAACTATGTACGGCGCAATCGTAATTGCACGTCTCTCTGCTCTCAATTAAAATTCTTTTATGTAATGAAAACACGCCTCGAGAATTACTATAAATCGCCTTTTCATTACCCGCGATATTTATTTAATAATTCCCGAGATAGTAACTATTATTGCTCAACCTTACACAAAGAAACGGAATCTCTTCAAGCTCGGCTCTCATTTACAATAACCCAGCGCCACAAAGACCGTTCGCAAAACTCTCACAATACGATCGCGTCTGCAAAAGTTTCCATCAATATCGAATACATACCCCCAGCGCATCACAATATCATTAAAACCCCCCCACTTCCATTCAATCTCGCCGCGCCGAATTTTAATCAATACCCGGATAGGAAAAAAAAGCCTCCCAATAATTGACCCCCGCGGCAAGAAGAAGAAGCGTCTGGAAGGAAATTCGACAGAGCGGCCGTAAGATATATCCGCGCGTATATAGTGCCGCTCAATTGCGCTCATTAAGAGGACGCCTCTCTCTCCTCCCTCCCCTTAAGGCCGACGAAGACAAAACAGCCGCTCTCAATCACCGAGTTTATTTTTGCCGCTGGGGAAAAATGGCCGTGCGGAGCGGATCTTTTTTCCGCGTCGCTTTTTCTCAACGAGAGCCGGGGGTAGATCGGAGCCGAAGATTACGCGCGGGGTCAATGGAACCTGGACGATCGCGTATTACGTGGGAGGGATGCTGTGGTTTTTTTTGGGGGGGTGAAGAGGCTGGGTTTTCGAGGGGTTGGGAGAGGGTTGTTTGATTAGAGTGTAAAGACGAGTAAGATGTTATTGTGGAAGGGAGTTTGGTGCAGTTTGGTTGGTAATATGTGATTTTGCGTGGTATATCGAGTGGCTTCGTTCCAAAAATGAACGTGAGCGGCCTGCGTATGTGCGAAGTTTTGAGATAAAGATTTTTTTGCTTTTGATATAGCGCGGCTTATGAGTTTATTATCTTTACTTTTTTGCGCTTCTTATCGCGCTATCGGTCTGTTCGTCGAAAATAGAGCACGAATTGGAGTGAGAATAAAATTTTTTGTGCAAATAACAGAAGATTTACTTTGTATCGTAATAATTTAGCTTTCTTTCAACGTTCATGAGTGCTTCAATTATTTTTTATTGAATATTTATTTTCTTAATGTGCTTAACTTATGTATATTTAGTCGTCAATTGGTTTTTGATAATAGTGCACTTTGTGAATGAAGAATTGGCTCTCTCAAACTGAAGCTAATAACTATCATGAGCAATTTTACTTTTTTTATTGCGATCCTTATCAATAAGTATATAAATAAAAAAACTTTTTGCTCGGACTTTTATTGACATACGGCCATAAATAATTTTATCTGGGTCCAATATGCAAATTCCAATTATAAATATTATCCACGTACTCGAATTACAAAAAATTTTAATGACAATACATGCAGCAATGATAGATTTTGTACATAGCGAATCAGGCGTGTAACGAGGCGATTACAACTTGGCACGCTTCAATTATCTAGCTGGCCGATTTTCCTCACATCAGAAAAAAGCTCGGTTAGCCTGTAAGTAAGACAGTTACCGTTGAGACTCGTTGGTGTTCTGCTTTGTTAAAGATCCATTGACTTTTACAAAATGACGATTTGTTACATCTGACAGCTGCCGAAGTTCATTTTTAAAATTGCTCTCAACCTTTATTCAATTAATCCTTTTCTATTCCTACATTTATGTATATCCACCTATCAATCTTTTTGTTGTGTGGTCATTGCCACCGAGTTTACTTCAAAGAGAGCGAAATCGTACAAAAAAACGTTAAGTGCACAAAATATTTACTTTCCAAACGCTCAAAGCTATATTAATATTCTCTCAAGCACCATGCAAAGATATCTAGCTTCAAAAATGAATGACTTCAAAGGTTCCGAGCCAGTCATAACAAAAATAAGACCCATCTGCCAGCGATCAATCCTCTCATCCCCCCAACTTCTTTACCGACTCACGGTCAAAACCAACTCTATCTCTCTCCGCCGCTAAAAAATCAGCAATCGAGCTCGTAAAAAATCCATCACTCTCGCACTCGAAAACGCGTATATCTCTCCGATAAGAATCCAAGCTCGAAAAAAAAGCCGACTCTTAAAAAGCACACTGTCTTAAGGGCGAGACGACGCTATATTTACCCGGCCCTGATCCGCGCAACGCTCATGCAGCAGTTAAAAGCTCGAGGCCGACGAAAGTTTTTCGCGGCCCGAGGTGGCCGTGAACTGAAAAAGAGCAGCTGCCGCCGCCGGCTGCGTTTCTTTTAATATTAGAATATACGCGCGAGGCTGATTGTCGCGTGCGAGTAATAAGGAAATGTAATGAGGAGCGCGCGGGGAAGTGTAATTATAAGCGAAATGCATTTGCATGTTTATGTAAGGCTCGGGGAGTGAGGTAATGTAATGGCGCTGGTTTAATGTGATAATTCGCTTTTTGCCGATTTCTAATGTCCGGTTGATGTAATGTCTGTTAGTTTTAATAAGCGAGCGCCGCGGTTTGATCCTTTTAATGGCATTTAAAGTGACGCTTATTGGTAATTGAAGTGTGTTCTTATGTAGAATTATTGTGTTTTTATGTTACGGTTGTGTGTTATGAATGAATTTGTAATTTCAGTTTTTAAATCTATTAAGAAATCAGGTGAAAATAAGTTGTGATATTAATCTGATATTTACATTCCACAATTTATTTAATTCAAATTTAATTCTATCAAAAACATACAGGATAGGAAAAGATTTACTTCTTGCGTAAATACAAATAACGATCCAGAAATACACACGTTAACGACCGAAATAAGGAAAAACAGCCAAAACAAACTATTACGAATATCACCCAAAAAGTAAAATATCACCCAAGCCAATTAAGTCTTAAAACCTAACTATTTCTCATAAAATAAATATTAATCTTCCGCGAACCGATAGCGCTTGTTATTCTCAAAACCTCTCTCGATAACACATCCACACCCAGTACACGAAAATCCCTCATAATTAAAACCGCAATTAGCGCCGATCATATCTCCAACCAACATTCCTCCCACTCCATCACCAAATAAAAGGCCATAATCCTACATCAAACCTAACCTCAACACCCAAACTTCTCACCTCCCACATGCGCACATCAAACCGATCCCAACAGCCAGCAATTCCCAACGTCTCTCTTACATAACACTTCGCTCTTACCACGAATGATCGCAGCATGTGGGCGTGTATAGGCCGAAACGGTACCGCGTACCTCCACGCTTCGCGCTAACCCACGTGCATAATGCCGAAGCTGCAGATCGCGGAAGGTGTGTTTCTCTCGCCGATTGCGAGATCCCGCTGATTTTTGCCGGCTGCGCTTTCGTTGAGTAATGTGGCTTGCTCGTGATGATGACGGCTGGGAGTGAGGTCGATGATCTTGGAGAAGGTGAGAGCTTATTGTTTGGGAGATGATGGCGTGGTCGATCTCGTTTTGATGTGTTGAGTAATGTTTTCTTTTGGAGGAGGCTTTGAGAATATCAGCGTTCGTTTAATGTGCACCTGACTGTTTTGGATACAAATCGTTAAAAATTTTCCATGAAACTATAATTGTCCGGAGCGACTACTAAAAATTCATCATAAATCGACACAGACTTGAAAACGTATTCCCGCTACTCGGAGAAGAAACGAGATTCCTTTCCCCGAAAGCGTACAAATAGCGGGGCGAGGCGGGGGGAAAAAAAAGGTGTGCTCGCCGGGCAAGAAAGTGAAAGATAAAGGAAAAAAACGACAGTGAAAGACGAGCGATAAGAGTATACGTGACGGGAATTCGAAGCGAATCGCAAAGAGCCGTGCGCATTCCTATTCAGGAGCATGAAACATGTCCCGTATTTCACGCATATTAGATTTGTCAGGCAGAAATCCCCCCTTATAAATACAATATCGACGTTTTTCGCTCGCTACTTTTCCCCCGATGCCTCTCGCTTTGAATTCGTTTCTTCTTAGAGCGTTTTCCCTCTCTCTCTCTCGCGGACGTGCGCTGGCAAATTGAAATTGAACCGGTGTGTACCATTACTTTATTCGTCACGAAAATTGTTCTGTACATTTATACACAAATTTTTTCAATAACATAATTTTAAATAAAAATTACAGTATTACTAAACAAATTCAAATACATATAGTATTACTAACAATCAACACAAACCTTTCACCACACACCGATCTCATCCACCAGTCAAAAGCCGCACCTAACCCAGGTCCAAAATTAAATACAACTCTCTCTCTAAACTGTCTTTCTAGCTTTCTATTTGGCGCTCCGATTGTCGCGGATAAGCGCCGCTCGACTGTCGGGGCCATTAGACTCCCGCCTGGCAGGTGGCGATGATTTAAGGGGGGGAGAAGGGGAGTATCATCGGCAAGTCTCAGCCAAAGACGCGACCCAGACGAAACCTCCTTGGCCGGGGGCCAGCCTCGCGCGCGCGCAGGATTTTAGCGAGCGCGGCTCTTTGGGATTCCGCGCGCGGACGTCGGAGAGAGATATAGCTGAGAGGGCGCGCGTGAATGGAATGGGGAAGGCTCGAATGTTATGCGCCTGGTTTCTGTGTTAGCGGTTGGTTTTGATGGCGTAATATTTTGTTGGTGTGCTTTTGGGTGATGGTCAGGGGAGAGGTCTGAGGTCGAGGTTTGCTGGAGGTTGGAAGTAGGTCGTGTGGTGATTGGTTTGTTTATTGTTTGGAGCGGTACATTTTTAGTTTGAATTGTTAGGATAGGTATTGTAATTACTGGATTTATAAAAAGTTTGAATAAAGTAATTAGCGATTTTCTTATAATTGACTGAGAGCACGAGACGACGAACAGAATATGAAGAAGACGAAACGCTGCGTTTACGAAATATGTTTATATTATTAAAACACGGAAAATTATGCCAAATTAAGAAATTATTCGCAAGGAGTTTCGTAAAATGCTCTTAAATTGAGACTGCTGACGTTTAATTTTCATTAAAAGACGAGCAAGAAGTTTAACTACTTCCTCGGTTATGTCACACTTCTTATAAAGTTTCACATTTCTTTCAACGACGTTTCAGAAAAATCATTAAATTTGCCAAGCGTTCAAACAAGGAAGTAACAGCGATCAAACGCTACCGTCTAGCAAAAAAAAAGTAATAAAACTTTTAAATAACACCGATACACATCTCTCAACTAGACATTATACTCAAAGTCCCAGAAACACTTGTCGATCAACATCCACGTTTCACCTGCCCACGAGCCACCAATTTAAATTTATCCCTCCGCGAGCTTTTGAATATTTGATTGAGCTGTTATGGCTTTTTCCAGTTTTCGATCGCGTACTTCTTATTTAACGGCCGTCGCGTTTCGTCTGGCCGGAGCTCGCACTTATATGCAGGGCAAACTTGAAACTGCGAGAGGCCGCAGCAAGAGCAGCGCGACTCCCGGGGCTATTTATGTAGATCAGGAAAAACCGGGATAAACATACACAAGCAGCCCCGCGACTGCGTCAGGACTTTTAGCGTTTTGTTGCTCAGATTCGTATCTGTGATCGTAGATTGATTTTCGAATTTATATATAGTCGCTCCTAACGAAGGCTAGTACGTTTCAAAAACTACATATTTTCAAGTCTCATTTATAGATACTCTAAGTGATTTTAACTTATCAGATACATTTAAATGTGCAATATTAAGATCGTATCTTTGATATGTTAGGTTTGAAATAAACTTAATTTGTTTTGCTGCTTAAATACGCTGTATTTTTATGCTGCTTAATAGTCAACAAACGAGCCTTTATTTTTCACAATCTCAAAAATTTTAATTTTTATAAAAATTCCTTAATACCAAAAAAAAGCCATCGCTCGCGATTTTAAACGTCCACATTCCGCTCGTCCAAGCTCACAAAAAAACAGAGCGAGGGAACGCCGTCTACAAATATTATTTCAACAGCTAATTGTGCTCATGGCGTTTCTCATTTTCAGCGGCAATTGCCCAGTGTAATGCTTCTATTACCCGCGCGAAAAAACGCTTATACACTCTCTAAACCGTCGCCATTACACGAGTCGGCGCGCGCGCGCCTGGCGCAAGTCAAAGTGCGTTTTAATGTCTTACTGGAAACTAAAAAATTTAACACGCATTCTTCTGGGAAAACCGCGCCGAGCCGTAAACCGTTGCGCGCATTTTTTTATACTTCAAAGCTCGAGTTTTGTTGTCGAATGTGAGTAACGACGGGCGATTAGTGTTTTTACGCGCTCCGATTGATTTCGCGTTGTGTTGGTCTGATTTCACGGAATCGAGCTTAAAGTTCGAGCGATCGGCATTCCAAAAGCTCTCTCTCTCATACGACGTCAAAAAATCAATCGATTTTGAAAAGAAGCAATCGGTACTACTCCAAACCGCAACCCAAACTCGGCTCGATCGTTCAAAATCGATCGATCTTCAGTCGCGCACATTTAAATATCCCGCTGTCCAAGGTCCGCGTTCGGCGAATTCTCTCCGTCTTATATATATATATTCTTCACCTCCTCGCGCACGTCTAAGGCCAAGGTAATCACGCGTTGCGCGCGTAAGTATACACACGCGAGCGCGTGAACCGGTTGGGAGTATATCAAAAGCGAGAAACTCCCGATAACGAAAGTGAGGCCGTATAATTTTTCGGCGTCGCTCGCGGCTGTTCTGGCTCCTCGCGGGGGGGTTAATTAAAATTCAAATTGTCTTTTGGTTAATTTATGCGAGCCGGGTTTGATTATAACGATTTTCTTAGGGATCGGTGAGGTTATGGTACGGGAACGATGATAGTTTGATGACCGCGCTGTTTGTGCATCTGTAATTCCCCTCGGTAAATACGTTCTACTGGACGTAACTGCTGTGGATGTACACAGCGGATGGCTGCCTTTGATAAAGGTCCAGTAAAACTAATAGTTTCCTCATATTTCCCGTCAACGTCAGCGGGCGCAGTAAACTCGGCAAGAAATACGCGCGCGCATAAAAGCCGACAGGCGAACAACTGACTTTTATACAGCATTGGAATAGTAATAAAATCGTTAGCAAAACGATATAAAATCCAAAGGCGCCACGCGGTTATTTCTAGAAAAATCCTCCGGCCAGCCGTTAAATTACATCCTCGCTTATAACTCATGCGAGTTGTCAATTAATCGCTCGGCGATGACACTGTTACGTCGGCGAGCTCGGCGGGGCCTTGACTCCGCGCTAAATCGCGAGATCCTTGAGAAAGAGAGAGAGAGAGAGGGGTCCAAGGATCTATACGATCGATCCTTGCGGCTTGAAATTTTGCAGTGTATCGAGATGCAAGTGGGTATATTTGAAGGTGTTGGGTTAGTGAGGTGCATTTTTGAAGTGGACGATCGGTATGGATCGGTATGGATGAAATGTTGGTCTGTATGCTTTTTTGGTTTGTGAAAAAGGATGATGTGGTGTTATGTAATTGAGATGGTTTGGATAGAGGCGCGATTTTAATCGGTATTTTTTTGCTGTTAGGTATGCGGGATTGTGCGTATAACGTTTTTTCTTGCGGAGTTGAGAAATTGAAAGGCGGTAATTTTAGATGTGACAGATTTTTTTTCAAAACATCGCGAATGCATTTTCAATACTAGCAGACGTAACGTAAAATTTTTTACTCTTGTATTAAAATTTCCTATATATAGAAATATTATGCTTTTTTACAGTCTATAGAGGCATACTAGACAACATTGTATTTTTTCTTCTCTTCTCACACTGTAACAACCAATGATTGACGATCGTCTCAAAAAATTTTAATACAAACACACGATAGATCAACAATCATAAAAACCAAACCAAAACCACGACAACCAATCGCCCGTGGAATTCCCAGCAAACAACTACTCACCCACACCAACAACCTTCAAAACACTCTCTAAACCACCACCGCGAACAAAAAACCCCACAATCTTCCCACTCCCCATCGAAAAAACCACTCACACAAAACAAGCACCCAACACACCGATAAATCTTACCGATTACCCCTGCAACTTGAGCGTAAGCATCTCACCCCCGTCGTAAAACCGTCGCTGGCAAAAGGAAGATCGGCAAGCGCCTGGGCGCCCCGCTAATTACCCCGTGCGCGCCACCCGTAATCCGCGGAGCCAGGCGCGAGTATGGGTGTATATCTGGCGTGGCGATCGTTATTACTCGGCATCCCCCGCGGGCGCGTGACCGGGATCCTCCTGAGCAAAAGAGAGAGAGAGGAAAAAGAGAGAGAAGGCTGCAAGGCGCGACAGGTCGGCCGTTCTCCCTGGCGCCAGTCGAGAGCCGGTTGCAGTCCGCGTGTGTTTGTGTGTGTGTGGAGGTGCGTGCGAGAGAGGTGGATTATGCGAAGGAGATATAGGCGTGGGGATTTAGAGGTGAGGAAATTCGTGCTGGTGTATTGGTGGGACTGGTTTGGTTGGGTTTGGGGAGGTTTTGGAAAATGATTTGTTTAAGGGTGTTATTGGAGTCATTGAGGTTTTTATAAATGTTTTGCCAATTGTTAGCGTTAATCTTCAGCCGCTTAACATTCAAGAGTGTGTCAAAATGAATTTTTTTCTTGTAAAAGTTTTTTAATAGATCATAATGGATCGAGCAAAAGGGTATCTCAAAGGGTGTCTTCCCTTGGTACTTTACGTCAAGCATTTTAACAACTTTTAAATTCGCATTAAATAAATAAAATTAATAACGTAAAACAAATTTTCAACCGTTACAATCGCCAAATCCTCCCTACAAAATTATTACACCCATCTCGTATGTATCTTGGCAGACGTCGTCGGAACTTGGGGAAACAAAAAATTCGGCATAAAGACTGGACGTGTCTTTTTTCTCGGAAACGGGCGAAGCAAAAAAAGGATAACAAAAAAAATGACGTGTATAAAGGAAGGAGATCAGCGGGAGATAGGAGGCTGCATATACGTATGTAGATGTACCCCGAACTTTCCTTTGTCTCGGCAAAAGGTCGCGGACGATTCTCGTTGAGAAGGACAGGTTTTCGTTTGTACAGGGTATATACGGCGAGCCGATATCGGATATGTACCGGCGGCCTCTCCGGAGCGAAACTTTTACGCCGGATTATTCCAGGGTAAAAGGATGAGCTGGAGTTTTATTCGAGCGGACGATTTGATAAGGTTGGAAATTTAAATTTGATTTTGTTGGTTTATGGGGTTTTTTGGGGAGAGATTGTTGTTAATGTTCTGAAGTAGAATATTTTTTGATAAAATAGTTCGAGTGAATGTTTATACAAATGAACGTAATTTTTGAAGGAAATAAAATTATTAAATTTTTCAACGTATACTTTACGTTAAAATCTTTATTAAAGAAATATGTTTTTTTTTTTTTGACGAATAATCACAAGTTAACCAGTGAAATGCAGTTGCTTCATTGATGTATATATAAGCCTAATTTACATTTCGAGAAACGTTTGAATAATTTAAACCTGAAATAAAAGTCAATCGTATTTTGAAATGTCGCGCGGTCACCACCAACAATACTCATTTTCCAAAATATCAGGCCGATTTTTCCTCCATATTTTCCCTTTCCTAAAATATACACTCGTTCGAAAGTCCAATCGATAGTTTTCACACTTACCACTAATCTATCTTCATTTTAAATTCAAATTTATCCCACAAACTGCAATCAATTAAACTTAAAGACCCTATTTGTCAAACGACAAATCACTAACACACTACGATAACCAACACTCAAACAGGCATCCATCAAGACCCAAA